>CAEFZY010007806.1:0-10293 GCA_903066815.1 Brachyrhaphis roseni | reverse complement strand
TTACATTAAACTTGCGTCTTCCTCTACACATATATTCCACCTGTCTCACTCTTACCTTTTCTGCTCGAGCGCCCCTGGTGGCCATTAGAAAAAAAATATGCACAAATAAGCCGCATCTTTGTATAAGCCGCAGGGCTGAAAGCGTGTGACAAAAGTCACGGCTTATAGTCCGGAAATTACGGTTAGTATGTGTGTCAGAATACAACACATTTTCTAATGCGGTAAAATCTGATTGCGCAACAAGTTTTTATGTTCAAAAACTATGTTGCCTGAGCTAACGATTGATGATAGCCCTAAAAAGACACACCTTCTTTTTATTGTTTTGACTGGACTTCTGTATGATTTAAGATTTGTGGGGACTGATATGGATCTGTGATGATATGCCGAAAGGAATTTGTGTTATTTTTTTCAATTTTGTTTAGTTTTTTTTTTTTTAAATAAATGACTTCTATTTTCAGTGCATTTAAAAGTATGCTGGAACTTTCAATCTGTCACATTGCATTCACAAAATTCTATGTATTTTAGTGGAAATTTTAAGACACATATCAACACAAGGTTAACACAAGGTTATGAACAATTGTGAAGTAGTACGTGTGTGAAGTAGTAGTGATAGGACACTGGGCTTTTAGACTTTGTTTTTTTTTCTTTTTTTACAAATAATCAAAAAAAATGTGGGCATTTGTATTGAACAAATAAAAAAAAACCCATAAGAATAATGTTTTTTTTATGTTTATTGAACAGTTTATTAAAACACCTAACACGCTACAGTATTTACCAATTTGGTGACTTCTGAAGGTTGCCACAATTTCAAACCAGAATCTCAATAATGTACATCATACAGTACAAGTTTTGGTTTGTATTGTAGGCTTTTATAAGTGTTTAAATTTTTTGTTTTTTGTTTTTAGTTTCCCTCAACTTACAACCCTCATCGACCTGTTCCTTACCCTATCCCACCCTGCCGGCCTCATGCCACCATCGCACCAAGTAAGAAACAACAAAGCAAAGCACACGTCTCTTCAGTGTAACCTACTTTAGAATTACTTTGAACATCAAGCAGGATACCTGTAATTTAAAAACAGAATGCAGTCACAGGGTGTGTTTTCTCACTGTTACTCTTGTATTGATTCTGGTCCATTTAGAAGCTTATTCTGTAAGTTTGTGTCACACTTGTAATGCAGACAACTTTAATATCTGCAACTGCTACTTAGGTGCGTACAACAACGCAGGCCTTGTTTCTGTGGGAGGGGTCATAACAGCCAACGTGCCCCCTCCCCCCTACCACTCTTCTCACAAAATAGCAGGTATGATTCCTTTAAGGCAAGTTGTGCTAAGACTCTTTCTGAAGCTTGCAGCTTACCTTGCTGGCATGCTGCTCACCTGTGCTTCTTCAGTTTATCAGGTAACTGATTTCAGTTTAACTTTGGTTGGAGCGCATTGATTGACCAGAAAAATACAACAAATTGCAACAAGTTGCAATTGGAGTTTACTATTATTATGACATTATTCTTATCTATACATTGTGGGTAAATACTAGGGATGGGCAGTAATATCTTTACTAGATAACATTCTAGAGCATTTATGGCTATAACAAAAATAATAAAAGTGATTATGAAAATATATATAAAAATATATATATAGTATAATAATATATAGTATTATGAAAAATATATTTAAAAAATCCACGGTAGTGTTTCTGGCTTTGACTGCAAATCAAAGCCAGAACCTTCACAGTTTTTAACTAGATTTGTAGTTCTAAAACTGTTTAGATGGTAAAAATATAATTAACACTCCTATTTATTTTTTTTGCAAAGATATTAAACATATTAATGATGACAAACTGCCATCCCAAGACTTCATTGTAAGATTACTGAAGTGCTTTGGAACTAAGCTTATTTAAGATTGTTCAGATGTCAAAACAATCTTTACCACATTGTTAAATAGGAAGCCCAACATTGCTGTTTCATAATTTCAGAAACATAATAGATGTAATTAAATGTCCCAAAACATCCATGAATCTGAGTCTGATGTTTTGAGTAGAAAATGTATGATTCCTGTAAGCAAATGGATTTATTTTGAATTGTCTTTAATTATATATACTGCAACATTAGTTTTGTTAGGCTTTGAAAGCACCATTAAGGAAATATCAAGGCTCGCACATACAAACACAAAAGAGGAAGCATTTTGGCTACAGTGCTCCATTTTCAGATTCTGTGCCTTGCAGAATATCAGAGGTATTTCTGTTATCTGGTCAGAGTATAATTTTTTTCTTGTGAGAATAGGTTTGGGATTCTAAAGACAAAAAGATATTTAAAGATTTAAACTTGGACACTTATTATTTTACTCTCTAGAAGTATCCTTTCTGTTTCCATTTAACATTCATTGCTTGGGGTAGTCTTTTTTTAATTGCAATATTATTTTTATAATGGAACTACAGCTGGGTTTCCAAAACCGTTTGTCTGTTTTGTAAGATGCAAAAGAAAAATATTTGAGATGCTGTATTTCAATGAAATTACACTTTTGATATCATCAAGTAATGATTATAAAAGATAATAATAAATAAAAGAAACAAGTTTTTTCTTTTTGACTTCTCAAGTTTGTAATTTTGTTTCATAATCAAAAGTTAACAGCTGATGATCAATCAGTTTAGCTAAACAAGTGAGGGTGGATCCCACCTCTCACTTAATGACATCTAAAATAGACTGCCCATTCCCTGCATAAGACTAGTGGGAGATTTGAAGAGTTCAGTGATGGCTTTGCTTTTATTTCGATATTACAAGACATTCCAACTTTCTTGAAAATACAGCTGTACATTCTCCAAACCCTTTGGGGACATCTCTTGCTACCGAATTTCTCTCATTTGGTTTAACTGAAGCATTTAAGGTTAAAACCACAGATGAGAAGAGTTATTAACTGTGATAAAAGTTAATTTAAGCACAAACCAACCTGAAATCATCATTCAGACATTTCCCCAAAGGTAAGATGGAGATGCCTTTTAAAACTATTATTTCAAATACCCATAAAAAGCTGCATGTAGGAATGCTTCTTTGCTATTCCTCCTTGCTTTTTCTCTTCTTTTATACACATTATGCAAATGGTTTGGCTGATTTTAATCTTAATTAAATATATCACAACATAACTGACAGTAGTTATTTTTCAGAGATCTTAATTATAAATTGAATATAATTTTTGACAACCACTATGTTATTTCCAGGTTACACCAAACCTGGGAATCCACAGAACGCCACACCTGGAGTCAACAGTGGGCCACTTCTCATTCCTCATGGGTCCACTCCTTCTACCCCTGCCCCACCCCAGGCTTCACCTTCTCAGCCACCTCCCCCAACCACCCTAATTACGCCAGTTTTTCCTGGGATGGTACCTTCCCACAACTTGAATGTCCCCTCTCCTTCCCCAGCTCCATCTCCATCTGTGATCAAAGCTGGACCGCATACCCCCAGTGGTCAAGTCACACCTACGCCTTCATCTGTCATTAAAGCCCACACCCCCTCGGGGACTCCTTGTGGAACCCCTGTCCCAAGCAATGGAGGTTTTTCCTCTTCCCCCTTCCATGGCCTTTCTCGACCAGGGACCCCTGCTGCCTCCCGTAGTGGCCAAGACTCCCAGTCGCAGTCAAATTCCATCGGTTCAGCTCAGCAGAGGGCCTATTCCCAGTCTACGGACCAGCAGTCAGGTCCCAGCTTCTCCGGCATGCACCCACAAGGAGGTAACCCATCTGGTTCGGTGATCCGAAGTTATACCCCTTCCCCTCTCACTCCTGGATCTTCTACTCCAGTTATCCCAAACTGTTCCACCCCAGGACCCAGTCCAAAACCCTCCCCTGTCCACCCAGGCCAGGCTCAAGCTCAGGGTGTTGTGGCTGGAACCCTGAACAGACACTCTGGGGGCAGCAACAGTGGCAGTAACAGCCCCATACCCTCAGCCTTTAAGGGCACGTCTCGTTCTGGTACGCCGTCGGTCAGCCCACTGGTGACACCTAGTTCGGCACAGGCTGCCCTTGCACGTTCTTTGGGTCTGACCCACCCCTCAGGTTCTCCTCAAGTGTCTCTCCCTACTCAGGTTGCTATCACTGGCCTCCAAGCAATGTCTGCCAGCCCCGCTGCAACTCATTATCCAGGTCTGTCCCCTTTTCCGGCGCTGTCTTCTTCTCTTCCCTCTGCCACCATTCCTGCATCGGTGCCTACAGTGCCTCCCTCCACCAATCATCCACCGTCTTCTGTCTACCAAGGTTTAGCCCCTGGCGCTGTCCCCTCTGCAGCTTCACCTTTCACTCTAGGCCTCACCTCTGCCCCCTCTATATTCCCAGGCCTTTCTCCTGGGCCTAACCCCACAAGCTTTCCTGGACTGGCTGTATCAGGTGGGGGTGGCACCAGGAGCCCTGTGTTGCCTTCATTCATGGGACTATCAGGAGCCACTCCATCCTCAGTTGCGTCTGTGGCCCCGCTGCAGGCAGCCGCAGTTGGGGTTCCCTCTTCATCACCAGTGTTACCGGGGTTTGCATCTGCTTTCAGCTCCAATTTCCAGCCAGGGTATGTGAACTTGATTTTTGCTCAGATGTTCACGCCACAATATTTTGGGTTGTTACAGGTATACCAAGGTTTTAACAAAATACAATTTAAATTTACAGTTTTACTGCCAGTCTGCTAACTGAAATAAGGCTCACACACTTGTTACATACAGTGCTTAGAGGACAAATTCTCTGCTGGAACAGATTTAAAGTACTCATATATATTTTAAAGATTTAAAATTTTACATCATACATTTTTTAGGTTTAAAGTATTTTTATTGAGATGACCTAACAATTGCTGGAGTAAGCAGAATATTCTTTTATTCTTATATTTTAAGCAAAGCTAAAGGCATTATAATTACAGGTAAATTGTAATCCGAGAGGAAAGGCAAACATTCTGAGTATTGTGTCCCAGCCAACACTGTAAAGATTGATTGCATAGCAGCCCATGGTGCTTGCATGCATCATGGTGCATGCAAGCACCCATGATGCTTGCATGCTCTGGGCTTAAAACATTGCAGGTCTTCTCTGTAAAATAAAATATTCAAAAGTTGCTTCATCTTTCATCCATTCCAAGATGGAGTGCTCTGAAATGACATCAGGATGCGTTGTGTTCACTTCACGTTAATCATCACAAAAATGACATTATTTAACTCAAAGTTCTCATAAAAATGATTTTCATTTAACATCAGTAGCAATGAATATTTAAATAAAAGCATTTGGATCACATTATATATTGTTGTTTGTGTAAGAGCAGTAAAACATTAAAACCCTATTACTCTTAATCATACTGCGATAATCTCTTACTGGCCTACACCAAACTAGAACATGTCCATTATGTCATATGAGTGTAATTATCTTATTCAGTTTGCCAAGTAATATGCTATTTAGTTCATTTAGTTTAAACAAACATAAAGTCCTGAGTCCATACTTTGAATGGCTATTATATTTGCTTTTTCATCCATTTTGTTTCTAGTAATGACACAGCACAGTAAACAGCGGGTAGAAATACCACACAATGAGTGGAAAAATGTGACATTGATTTCCACTTGCTTGTAAAGTCAAAACGCATGGGTATCATAAATCCTGCCTATCAATTTCCCACCACTGTTGTGCATGACAAACCTAATGGTTCCCCTATTCTGTGCAAACTCCTATTGTGCTTTTCCTCTAGGATTTCAAGCGTAGACTTTGTCTATGTTCTTTGCCAGCTTGGCAGAATAATGACTGCCGATTATTTTTAATCTCGGAGGCAGAAGCGTAACCTTTTGATGCCATTTCATGTGCTGAAAGAGCAGGTGTTCCCTCAGGAGAGAGTGAATAGAAGCCAGCAATTAATATGAAAAAAAAAAATAAAACAAAAAAAAAAGTTCTACCATTATCAGTATTCAAAAATACCACATTATCCCATCACACAAAAATATTATGGTTACATGGTAATTCATGACCTAATAGTTTTGGGAAAAGATAGGTTTACATCATGTTATAATGATATTTCCTCATCAGAAACCTACCTAGAGTGTTTACTTCAAATTTTTCATGCATGTTTGAGAAATCTTTAAACCTCCCTTGGTATCCATTCGGGTTTGTAAATTGGGAATTTACAAACCCGGTTCCCCTGCTTGGTTCCCCTGAGGGAACCAAGCACTCTTCCCATTCGCCTTCCTCACTCATCTCCTTCAAACTAGCAGCAGCAAATGGCAAACACCTAGTGGAACTGTGCTGTGCTTATATGAACTTTTTGTCTAGTGCTCCAATGAACATTTGTAAATGCTTGATAGAGGAATATAAATGTGGTGACGTTCTGGATGCAGAGTTTCAGAAAGAGCAGGAACTTTTTAAAGAGACAGACGTCGAATTCCAAGGCAATTGCAAAGTCAAATTTCTTTTTAGTCATATTTGATATAGCTACTTGTTTGTGCTATAAAATTATACTATGTGGCTGGAAAACTCATAACTCTTTGAACACAGCAGAAACTTTTAGTGGCACGATGCAGTGCAGATTAGGGGTGTTTCACTGAAGCGGAGAATTAATGTCAGTAGTCTGGTTATGTTTTTTTTCTTCGTGTCAAAAGGGAAATTATACAATACCGGTAAACAGCCATAACAGCATTAGGTATTGATCAGCCCTAAATTTTCATATTGCACTTTATAAATGACACACAGGTGGAGTCTGTGTATAATTATATTAAACTGTGTTTATGTGATAGAGAATAAAACATGGTTAAAAAAAACTTTTTAACACACTATAATAGAGTTCAGCTATAACACTTCTGAGGAAATTGCAACCTTTTCCCATCAAGCACTCATGAAGTATTTATGCGTTCCAGTTTGAGCGGCGCGCTCCAGGCTCCTGGAGGTAGTGGATTCCCTGGCTTGCTCTCCTTCCCTCCAGTACCAGGCTTTCCTCCCTCTGCCTCCGCTGCTGCTCTCAGCGGCCTCCACAACCCATCGATGTCGTCTGCTCTACTTCAGGCATGTTCCATAAAAACAGTATGCTGTGGTCAAAAGTATTTGACTATCATTTTAATAGACTGTTATAAAAACTCAGCTACTTTCTTGTGTTTCAGGCTCATCCTACATCTGCACTAGAGAACTTTCCTCCTCAACCCAACTACCATCCTGGTCCTGGAAACCCCTTCCCTCTCCAACCAGGACTACACCCCCAGTTGGGCTGGCAGTGAAACATGCAGTTCAAACTTAGACCCTGAACCCGATGCTTTGCCCCTCCCTGTCCTCTTAGGAGGTAATGTGTCACTGGCCTTGAACCCTCAGGACTACAAAACAGCACTGTTGCATTTCTGTGTGTGTTACAGAAGGAGCGTCTAAATTGAAGAAACACTAGTCTGGATATGTATTGCATACTTGTAATAACTAGCAGGTAGGAGTTGTAAATATCAGCAACGAAGTTGTGAGGTTTAACATATAGATTGTGACTAGTTGAAACAATAGCTTTGACTTGCCTGTTTTTAATAATTATTATGAACATTTATTACAGAATTATGCAAAATATGACAAATGTAAAATTATAGCTATCATTATCATGATGAACTGTTTTATATGATTCAGCAGGAAAGCGAATGGACATAAATTCTGTCATTTACCTATTATTACAATGTGAACTTACCACTGACTTGCTGCTTATGAAATGGATTTTTAGAGGAATAATTATGATGTTTGTGCAGTTTTGGTCAGTGTAATGTCCAAGGTCATTCTGATCTGGAAAGAATGTGTTTGTGCGATATAAAATATCCCAGGCCTGAAAAGTCAGGAAGAGATATGAAGTAACATTTGCGACTAAGTATTGAAATGCCTCAGCTGTGGACAGTTCCTGAACACACTCATAGGAATCCAGCATGAAATGAGCCAAGGGATCTGCACAAGTGCAAGAAAAGGACGCCATTTTTTAAAACATGCAAATACCAGTATATATAAAATCCTATAAAAGGCCTTGTAACCATTAAAAAGTAGCAGACTTTCTGTAACTGAACTTGTAATGAGTACACAGATGTGCTGAATAAATCTCCTCCCAGTTGGCCTGATTGGACCAGAGAGATTCGGGTCCTGTGTGATGATTTTTATTTTATAAGTTTGCTACTTTTTCACTCTTCAACAGATTCAGTCTTGTAAATATTTTCTGTTGTGGGAAGAGTGGGCCTGTTCCATCTTAAAAATTGATTTTTGGCAGCTTTGGTCAAGTTTTGGACTTTTGATGTATATATCTGTGAGTATTTTACTGTCATTCACTTTTTAGTTTTTTTTTTTTTACAAACTTAGTCTGACTATTCCTGTATTGTAACAGTAATACTTGACCAGATATACAGCTACATCACATAATGTAGAATACCAATGAAATGCTAATTTATCTCAATAATTCAATTAAATTTGATTGGATTGAATTAAATGATTTTCAAATGAAAGACAATATTTACTTTCAAATGAAGAAAGGAGTAGCTCTTTAGCTTTGGCAGGATGCTGTCATCATTGTCCCTGGTTCAGCAGTGGGTGACCTTAAATAATGTGACAGTTGTAGCCCATGTATTGGATGTATCTGTCTGTGTGTCGCGGCTGTTGAAGCACTTACCCAAACCCAACTGTCTGTATGAATATCACCTAAACTTTTAAGTGAATTTTGATTCCCAACCATCTCAAGGCTTTCAGCTGAGTTTCACTTTTTGATTTGATTAAATAATTTCACTTTTTGATCATCAGATCATTTATTGAGAGGAAGAGGAACAGTAATGTTTATGTTCCTCACACACTTGATAACACAACGCTGATTGATGTGTTTATGAATTGTTCATACCATATATTTTTTTTTAAATAAAGAAACAAATTATGTTTATTGACTTTGCCATGCACATACACAGTTGACAGATCGTTTTCAATGATGAACATTTTATTTTGGATTTGTCATATTTGTATTTGCATATGTTCCACATTTTCTCAGTGATCTAGTTTCTGTAGTTGTGTTGCATTTACTGTCAGGGCACCCTTTAAATAAAATTACCCAACCTTGATGAAATATAAAGTACAATATATGTTTTTTTATATCTGAAATAAGAACGTGTTGGACATACATTTACATCTATATATCTCTCTGTCTTTTTATTTTTTTATTTTGATCATGATAGTATAAAATCACACAAATGAACAAGGAATGCAAGACACATTTTTCATACCACAATAATCTTAACATGCTCAAAAAGGAATCGGAAGAAGTAAGATACTCCTTCCCATAAACTCATGCCTTATTTTCAGATGGACCCTCATTATTGAATCAAACTAGAAAATAAACATAATTAATTTTTTATTTTATCTAGGTTTATATATGTCTAAATATATACATCCATATACCAACACACACTCATATGTGTTAGCCTCAATTTACATGTACAAATTTGTGCTCTCATCCATATTTCTGTCTTGTGAAAAATGACCTCCTCATATTTCCTTTTAAACTGTATTAAATTTTGACTTTAACTCCTCATTTAACTTGTTCCATAATTTCACACCATGAATTGAAATACAAAACTTCTTTCTTGTTGTGCATATGCTATGAATCCTTACGTTTGAGTAACTCCTTAAGTTATATCTGCCTTTCCTTTCAAAAAAACATGTTCTGTATGTGCTCAGGTAACAGTATATTTGATGCCTTAAACATAATTGAAGTAATTTTAAATTCTACCAGATCTTCAAACTTAAGAATTCTAGATTTTAAGAACTTTGGAATTATGTGCTCATAAAAACTGACATTATGGTTGATTCTAATGGCTGGTTTCTGTAGGATACTCAGTGGTTGTAAGGAGCTTTTGTAATTAATTCCCCACACCTCTGAACAATATGTTAAATGTGGCAAAATAGAGAGCTATATAGAATATGAAGTGATAAATTATTCAGAATATGTCTAGTTTTAGCCAGGACTGATATGGTTCTACATAGTTTATTCTGTAAATGTTTGATATGAGGTTTCCAACTGATCTTGTCATCTATTACTACACCAAGAAACTTAACATATACCCATTCTAGAGTTACATCCTCTATCTGAACTTTAATTTGAGTATTTTTGTAACTGTTTCAAAAAGCCAGGATTTTAGTCTTGTCCAAATGTAGTGATAATTTATTATTGTCAAACCATTTCTTTAATTTACTGATTTCTGATTCACTGATTTCTCTCTCTCTCTTTCTCTCTCTCACTCTCTCTCTCTCTCTCTTTCTTTCTTTCTCTCTCTCTCTCTCTCTCTCTCTCTCTCTCTCTCTCTCTATAT
>CAEFZY010007805.1:0-128761 GCA_903066815.1 Brachyrhaphis roseni | reverse complement strand
TATATATATATATATATATATATATATATATATATATATAGCTTTTAACTGTTACATAAGCCAAGTGCATGTATCTTCAAAATGTTATGAGTTAGGAGCATTGTATAGAAATGTAAAAACTGCAATATGAACGTAAGCTTGTTCTGAGTCGAGTACTGATGGGTTTTATGTAGATTTTTTTCTAGAGTCAGTGCTTCTCCTTTGGGTCTTGTTAACATTAGTTACCACCAATTAAATGAAAACGAAGAAAGTCTATGCTAGCAGAAAAATAGATATGCCAGAGGGAAACATATGGGATTAGATAGTCATAACCCACTCTGTCTTCATCTGCATGCATCTCTAACAGCTGGTGGTGGTGGCCTATGATCATGGCGAGCCTGTGAAAGAGAACACGACTCTGGTGGAAATCACAGTGCTTCAGCCCTCTGTTATCCCCGTGTTCACTCGAGAAGAATATAGGTACGCTCTCACACACGCAAACACACATCGAGTGTTTTCTTGTCATCTGAATGCTTTATGCGGCAGCTGCTTGATTGTTCTGCGAGAAGTACTTCAGTGGAACGAGAAGAACATAAATCTCAATTATACAAAGTTAGCACATCTGAGCAGTTTTGAATGGCGCACAGTTCACTTACAAAGAACGTATTCTTCTCATTTTAAACTGAATTTATAAAGATGTGACTCTAAACATAAAGTTAGTGGAGATGTATGGAGCCACAGGTTTTCTTTTAGGGTTTAAACCCTGAAAGAAAACCTGTGGCTCCATGTTATGGATTAAGGATTGAAGATTAAGTGGAGGTTCACTTTCCAGCAGGACACCCACTCCAAATACACAACCAGCGCTAGAATGGAATGCCATAGATCAAATCATATCCATTATGTTTGAATGACACAGTCATCATCCAGTTCTACTGTGGTTGAGCAAAAAGAAGCATTCAGTTGCAGTTGCAGTGAAATTATCCCACAATTAATTCGGTGGTTTAAATGCAAATGCATTTTCTGATTTTTACTTGTAAACGAAAATCCCCATCAACTATTTTTTTTTTTCTTTCCCGTTTTTGTTATTTCACAAAACACACCCATATATATCTACTTAGGTTGTGTGTGATTGCAATGGGACAAAATGTGGCTCTACCATTCTGATGCTGTATTCAAAAGTAACTTTTCCGGAGTTGGGGAAAGTTTGTAAGGAATGCCTTGCAGGAATAAACCTGGGATCATGCTTGTTAACATTTACTTAGTTGTTTAATTCAGTTGTGATTTACTCATTGTACATCTGACACAAATTAGTTTCTTTAAAAATGTATACTTTGACTTTTTCTTGTTTTGAAGCATGAACTAAGTTAACAAAAATGTTCAAAAATCATTTTGCACAGATGTAAAAAAAAGAGAAGTTTTTGTTTGATCTAAGTGAAAACGTCATAATCACTCTTCTGTCAATATTCCATTCAGTCTTTGTTTTTGGACTGTCAACAGCCTCAGCAATTACATGTCACAGACCCAGTAACTATTAATTTATGACACTCTAAGTCAATGTGGCAAAACAAACATAAGCTCCCTCCCTCCCAGTCTTAAATCACACTCTTTCAGTTAGCTATTGGATTCAGGAGGGATCAGCTCGGGTTTTCTTGTGTGTGTTTAGATGCAGATGTAAAACGGGACTATAATCTCCTGCTATTATCTCCTTTTATCTGTCTTTATCTGTCTGCTTTCTTTAGTTTTCACAGAATGAAATTGGTCTGAGTTATTGTTCTTGTTATCACTGCCACTGTGTTTATTGTCTTTTGCAATGCCTGTTTCAATTTACTTTGCCCGTCAGACAGTACATATGTTGATAGACATACACTTTCACTTCTTATGTATGAACAAATTCATACATGTCTCATATACGAATTTGTTGTGGCTTCTACTCACTTTAAGCAACATGTCGTCTGAATCCGATGAAAAGGGCTTCTGTGTATCTCCAAAACACATTTCATGGATGTTTATCATAATAGTGTATCTAAAAATTGTTCAGCCATTCAGATTTCTAAGCAGGTGTTGATATAAATCTAATGAGCTTGTTTGTTAAATCCAAACGTCTTAAGAGCGCTGTGTTTAGCACGAGGCAGAATTAAAATCTTCCTGGCTTCAAGAACAACATAGAAGTGTCACAAAGATGCTGCATTTATTAATGTGAAACATAGCTTTAAGCCATGGAAAAGTGTGTGGGCATATTTGTGTGGAGTTCAGTATATATTACCTTCATGTTTTATTTCTCCCCTTTTGATCATTACTCACAACCCAATAAAGACACATTCTCAGTTCAAAAGCATAACAATATATGTGTTTTTATATTATTATTTGATGCTTGTGAATTGCAAATATCTATTTCTGAGGGTGGTGTTTCTTCTGTATCTCTCATTGTGTATTTTTGCTCTTCTCCTGTAATATGAGTTTGGTTGCATTTTAATGTTCTTGCACTTCACTCTGCATTCATGCAGAATGTTTTAGCTTTGATTTAATTTATTTAGGGTTTTCCAGTAATTATTAACCCTTTTAAAACTAGAACCACTATTAGCACAGGAAGTTTGTTTCATAAGCGTTACAAAAGCAACAGCAATGAAAATTGCACTTTGTATGACTACAAGAAAAGCTCATACAGGCAAAACAAAAAAGTTATAAAATGCTATTTGCTGTACCACTATCACAAAGGATACAAAATAAAAAGTTAATACACCTTAGACTAAATTTTAAATTGTTTTTCAAATAAGCAAGATAGCTTTAGCATTGCAGCATCGCTAGGCGTTAAAAGAAGCAACAGTTTAAACTTTCGAAGGCCTTTTCTTTAACAAAGCATGGGATTGCTAATGATCCATTTATTGTAAAAACCTAGCTACAGGTAATCACTTTATTAGTCAAAGTATTTCATGCTGGTATTCTGTAGTAACACATTTTTGAAACAGCAGATTTTGATTATTAATTGAGCTCAGATATCTTATATTTTTACCCCCAAAAATGGAAAATGTACAGCTTTACCAAGAGTGGATGTAAAAAATGTTCACATCCAAGGTAAAGGTTCATGTGACATAAAAATCTATTTTCATGACTATTGTGACTTACGTTGTGTACAATTTAATAAAGAAAAAAACCTGTTTTGCTGAAAATCGCACACAAAAAAGCATATTGCATTAATCTGGTTGCTTATAGGTGTGCAACTTAGACTTAACCAACCTTGAACTAGTTGTTACCAAGGAACAACATAGTTTAGAAATCAGGAGAAAGGTGTAAAGATCAGAGTAAATATAGTTATCAACACGTTGGGAAAAATGGAGACACAATTCTACAACTGGATGTTTCTCTATTTTGGATCAAATGAAAAGGCAAAAATTATATAAGGAAGTTCCTAATAATCTGAAAGAAACAAGTAAAAGCAACACAGAAATCTCCAAAGGAACACAATGCCCACAGTAAATTTAGCTGAAAACAGCACTGAACCACAACTTTTGAAAGTTAGATAGGAAATTACACCTTAAAGATTGTTTTAGTATTTCTCATATCACCACCTTCCTGAAATGATGCCCAAAATTGATTTTGGCAACAACAAAAAAATCACTGCCATCTTTTTCCCAAAAGATAATTAAGGCAAAATATATATATATATTGCCTTAATTATCTTTTGGGAAAAAGATGGCAGTGATTTCTTCTTCTGCCATCTCAGTCATTTTTTGCGCAATTATACATATAAAAAATTACATCTTAAATTTTAAAAGGAGAGTATTTTATTGCAATTTCTATCTTCGCTGTTTATTATATAACCAATACAGACTTCACTTCAAGCACTATCAACATATATGTTTCTACTACTGCCAAAGCGTTTTTCAGGATTAAACATGCTTTATGTGACTGGGATGGAGTACAAAAGATTTCTGGATGCAGCTGCATTGATGCACCAGTGATACAGCCAATTCTCTCTGCTGAACACAGACACTATGCACCAGTCAACCGTAGCTTTGGCTCTATTTGCTGTTTGTGCATTTTCACTCTGTGGTTTACTCATCTAGTGAAAAAGCTAATAAGCCGTGAAAGAAGTTGTGTTAAATCATTGCTGCAAACGTGTTTAGTCTGAGCTCCCTTTTCTCCTCTCACTGTAAAGGGCTTGTTGCACCTGCAGAATCAGTATGCAGGCAGCGTCACAGATGCATGCCTAGTTATTAGCAACCATAGGAAATGATCAACAGGAGGTTAAGTGAACAGTAAGGAAATACTGAAATATCATGGAAAGCCCTTTTCTCTTTTTTTCTATGTATGCATACATTAAAAATGTGTGGATTTTTTTTCCTTTATTCAAGTGATCGCACACAGCCACAGGTCCTCCCTGGCATCACACATCTTGTAACTGCTCATTTTAATTAATCTAATTAGAAAGTGCGATGAGGGGCCCAAAATGTTTCAGACATTCAAAGCCTTGTTTTATTATTTTTTTAGCAAGAAGTAATTCGATCAAACATGGAAGTATGTTGCTGTGGCTTACATCATTGCACAAAGAGATAACACAGCAGATTATCACGAGAGATTAAGATAAATTTGACTGTTATTAATCCAGCTTCGGAGCATGGATACACTATATGCACCGAGTACATCGATAACAGTCATGTTTGGCTGCAATGAGAGTAAATAGAGTATTAGAAAATGTAGGATTTGAATGCATGCATGCATTACAGTAACTGCTGGTTATTTGTTTCTTTGCTGGAGCACCAAGATTGAAATAAAGACTAAATCTTTTATCTTGGACAGGGAACAGACAGAATAATTTTGTCAACTTCTGCTTTGCATTATTGTAAAAGTAAATGAACATTACTGTGAAAAATTCAGATCCAGGCTCTTCGTTGCTTTGCTTTGCACAGCTTTTTTTTATTTCAGGGTTTTAGGAAGCAAGAATGACTCAAAGTTTGTTTTTGTTGCCAGTTTGATGCAACAAAAACAAACTGCTGGTTCTTGTGACTGAAACAGCAGATCCCTCCTATGCTAAATGGCGTAGCTTTAAGAGCCATTGATATGGCTGTCATACTTAGGATATCAAGCAAATAATTGTAAGCAAAGTCGTGCGTAAACCAGGCGGTGTAACAGCTCCTTCACAGAGTGTACAACTTTATAAATTAATGCCAAAAAACAGCATCATTTAGCAACAATTTTATGTATGAAGTTATATTATTTTTCAAGCTCTAGAGGAGCATGTTTCCCTGTTGTCATTTGACCAACTGTGACAAATACATTCAGGAATTTGAACTTTCAGTGCCTTCAGCACATCAAGGATGGTCACCAGAGAAAGATCCACTAATAGAACCGGGGATCAGACTTTCTTCAACATTAACGTTAGTCAGACACATGACAATATTTTTAAGTTATCTCTCGTGTCATATCTCCAGTTTCATCAACCGTCATGCTGCTGGGAAAAGAGAGAGTTGGCGAATGATGTTCAGTCATTATTTAGAGATTTTCAAATCAGGAGACACCTGGCACATTTTACTGTAATCGACCCAAAACTCACACAAAAGTCTTCTTTTATTTATATAGGTTTGCTTTTGTCTCACATAGGCCTAAAATAAGACCATTTATTTAATTAAGTTACTGATTTCTGTTTTTGTTGTGGCTGCAGATGAATTTGCCTCAAAGACAATTAATTTAAAATTTTGTCATATAGATGCATTACTGTCATAAATCACATTCTACTTTTTTTGTGTTAATATTTAAATATTTTTGTACAGTTGTATGAGAATCTTGTGAAGAGGGTTAAATGGAGAGAGGAGCTCAATTTGAAACAAACTAAAAAAAGTCCAAATAGTCAGAAAGCAGCTTTGTGCTCTTCGGAGACGGAGACCTCCTGCTAGATGAAGACAAACAAAAAAAATTGGGGGCAGCAACAGATGTCCAGAAACCTGAAACATGCCAATTTATTTATTTTTCCCTGAGTTTCCTCTCACAATCTCCTAGCCGACATTTTACATTGATGTTACTCCCTCCAACCTGATTCCTTTAATCATTCAACCTTCCCACATGTCCCTTTTCCACTTTATCCATGGAGAGCAATTCCCTGTTTTCGCATCTGCTGTTCCACAAGGTCTTTCCGAGTTTAATTTCATCATCTTCACCAGATTTAGAGGATGTTCTGTGGCTAATCGCTGAGTTTGCGACTGAGCAGACCACATACAATCGGTTTCCACATGCAGACGCAGCAGGTCTCAGCAGCTTTCTCACTTTTAACCAAAACTCCCCCTACACTCCTTCTGTTCCTGCAATCCTGTATTTCTTTGCAAATGCACAACACTCTCCAACACCCACCATGATACAGATGAGTAAAAAGTTTTCAAATGATTATTTATTTTTATTAATGTAGCATAAACATATTTTCAGTGGAGGAAAACAAATCCCGTTGTTAAATAATAATTTTAACAAAATTACTGAAATCTGCTCTCAATCATTTTTTCCTAGACCTCCCTCCCTTGACAGCCTTTTGTCTTCTTTAATAATGTTTAACAAGGTTGGAACATACAGAGAATAAAACCTTTGACTATTCTCTTTTGAACAATCTCTCTAAGTCCTCCAGCTGCCTTGATCCCTCTGATGCTCTATTCTCGTGAGTGATGATTGGTCATAATATTCTGATAATTATCCCGCTAAAAGATCAGTACTGTGTCAGTTCATCCTTGACAGGAACTTGTTCTAAATTAAGTTAATTCACATTAAAACCACTTCATTTGTTACACTTCCAACTACAAATAGTTTTCTTTCGCCTGTCGCAAATTGTCTGAAATAAAATGGTAGAAGTTAGAACCTTAACGCATTCGTTTTGATTAATTGAGCACAGAAAAATAAGCCGTCCAAGGAATTTATCCATCTAATCACACTGTGGAACATTAAACCCGTATGCCATCTGAATTAGCGTTTAAATTAGTACATATGAGACGTCCCACTTTACAGGAATTAAGCATACAATCTGCAAACTGTATAGCGCTCTTCTCTGTCATGCGTCTGACCGGTGGGTGATGGCAGCACAGAGTGCTGCGCTGTTTAAATGAGAGTGTAATGTAATGAAACGGTGCTAAATAACGAGCAAAGGAAGGTTAAACACTGCTTTTCAGAGTAAACGTCACAAATTATTCACCACAGAACCCCAACATTGAAAATCTAAAACCAGAGGATATCTGCATTGCAATGAGATCTCCTGACGAGCTGCGGAAGAATAACGTGAACATATGTCATTGTTGCTCTGCCAGCAGGCTTTCAATCCAGCAAGGTTTTTGTTTTTACTGCATTGTCGCTTGGCTAATTATGCTGCATTCAAACTGGGAGTTGAGGCATTTATCAAAATATATTCATTTTGAGGATTTAAAAGTCACATTTACAAGCAACTTATAAATGTGGATATAGCAGTGCAGTTAATATGAAAAGAACAACAACAAGCTACTTAGAAGGAAGATCATAATTGGGGTTCTGTCAGATGAAGGGAGTGAGTTAAGAAATAGGATGCAGGCGAAAAGAGAAGTGCATTGGGGGCGCAGAGAAGTACAAAACAATCTTTTTCTTTCAAATACACAAGAAATGCATCATTCCTCATTTTAAATTATGATAGGCAGAGTAAAAAAAGTGTGCACAAATTATTTTGAACTTGTTACAATAGCACAACACTTGGCAACAAACTATCTGTTTACAAGATCAATCTCAGATCAGAAGCAAGTGAAGAAAGGATGAGGCACAAAGTTATGAAATATCAAAGGTTGATGGAGGACGCTGGAAAGAATAGTTTGACATGTAGTGCTAGTAAAGGCGGGAAAGAGGGGAAATGAAAGAACTGCAATATAGAAGTTTGAGGGGGTAAAAAGAGGGGAAAAAGAAGTGGCATCACTGTCAGCATAGAGCATTTCAAAAACACATTAAAGTTGACAGGCAGATAGGCAGACGCACGCAGACAGATCAACATACTGCATGATAAGTCTTTAAAATGGCAGATGAGCTGACAGGCTGACAGATTGAAGTAGATTAAGCAAACAAGCAGACAAGCAGGTGAAATTTTGAATAGAGAACTGCGCTGATGCAGATGGACAGGAAGGTTTACAAAAACTGAAATTGACAGGCAGAGGTAGACTGACACTCTAACCATGACAGACACCGCCCGGAGTGAGTGCTGAGGCAGGCATCTATGCAGTCACACAAGAAGACATCTTTCGCAAGTTTTGTCTTCGTGTTTGTCGGCTTTCAGCTGGCTGAGGACTTCCTCTTTTTCAAACAATGTGGAGCAACCTCAAGAACGTAATACAACTCCGGTGGAAATACAAAATGACACTGGGCAAAATTGCTGCAGGTGAACAACACTCTCGCTCTACCAGATCAAACAGCTTGCATGCATCTAAAATATATTAGGCCTCCAATATGAATGCCTTAAAGCTTGCGAAATACCAAGTGTGGCATGAATAAATAAATCTCCATTCCTGCAGCTTTTTGTGACCTTTAACCAAACTTGGTGGAAAAAAAAGGCTTTAGAAGGGTGATTCATGCTCCTCCATCTCTTTCGTTGGAATAGGTGGTTGTTGAGCTTGCTTCCGTTTTTTTCACCAGCCTGTGACAGACGCACTGACATATTTCTTGCCTTTGATCCTAAAATTATCAAACTAACAGATCAAAGGAAAACTCTGAATGGGCTTCTTAGAAATGCGAAAGGTTCTTGTAGCGACAGATTCCTTCATGACACGTCTAGACTGCATATCGTCACTACATTAAAGGGTCAGTGTCAAGTTTTGTGTTCTGTCTTGGACTTAACATGTTGCAGTGACTGAAGCTTAGTTGCAGTAAAAAGCAAAGATTAGCATGAAAAATATAAAGCAATAATTGAAGTTTCCACAGAAACAAAGCCTAGTAAATAGATCAATTATTCATTGGATCTAATAATAAAATGTGTTGTTTGCTTCATTAAAACTTGCATGTAATGGACAACAATCATGTTTTCTAATATCCGGTAATTTAACCATCTTTTTTAAATTTAATTTTTTTTAAATATAAATCTTAAGACTTACTCTTAAAGTTGGGTAAACTCTCTCCCTTCTACTTATTCCCTGGAACATTGCATTAGAAATGCATGCATTGTAAATATAATGAATACTTCATTATGCCAGTTGTGAATTTAAACCCAAAGGGTCTAGCATATGCACCAATATAAACATAGTGCTGTTTGATTATACCTGTTACACTGAGTAGAGTAAGTAGACTGCTAGACAGAATTCAGTGTTTGTGATCAGCAACATTTTTTAAAATTTAAACACTGAATTTGATGCTTTCAGGAAAGCGATCATTAAAAAAACAACAGCATGCAATAAACAACAATTCAACCAATCCACATAGTCTACTGGAGCAATCTTTATTGTATGTATGTGGTTTAAAGTGACCAAAATATGTTTTTACTGTGTGTTCATTAATCACATTCCAGAATACCTGTTAAATCTGTAACATTTAAAGGAATTGCACTTGTGTTGTTTGGAATTATATAACATCTAATGTGAGGTTCTATTTCCCCTGTTTGTGGACTCTAAAAGAATATCTGTTACACACTCCTCTTGACCCACAAAAAGAAAACTATTTGATTAGAAAGAGAAAAAAAATCAAGATGGAGGCATTCCACCAAACCTCTGTCCAGATCTTTTTCTTTTGCTTGTGTACGAGAATCTAAAAATTGACCTTTGGTGTGACTTCCCTGTCAACTGCAACAACTGTTTAAACCATCCATTCAAAAGAGATTCAATAAGGAAAGGCACGCAGCTTGTTAAGTTAGTCGCTGTTAAATTAGACGCCTTTTCCTCCTTGGAAGTGTCGATGAGGAGCTGCTTGAAGAAAACTTAATTGACTACTGAGTCATGAGTTCACAGCTAATACAACATTGTTGTTAAATTACTTCCAAATGAGCCCCACCTTCTACTCATTACCTTATTCAAAGGATTGTTACCAGGAGAAGATTCTCAATCTTTTTTGTCCAGTCGTACTTGTCATTGATGCTCTAAAATATTTCAAAACAAAGTCAGTAATGAGATATTGTACCAAGATTGAGAGCAGACAAGAACAAAAGACTTAACAGTAGCAAAATGATCACATTCTAATGCATTTTCAGATCTTTCCTCTCCTAAGCATGAAAGGAAAACAAATAAAGATACTCTGTAATAATTCATACAGAAGCAAAGAAAGATAAATAATTTAGTACACTTGGAACAAAAAAAAAGAATAAAAATGATGATTTATGTTCTAAAAACAACTCACTCTTTTTAAATGCATAGTAGCAACAAAGAGAATAACAGTTGTGGATATGAGAGGTAGTCATTAATTTTCCTGTATGCCTAAGTTTTAAGGAATGTCGAAGAAAAAATTTAATAAAATATATGTTGTTTCATCACCAAAATAAATATTTGTCCTGTTAAGCAGTTCAGCCTGTAATGTAACTATGATATTTTCTTTCTTTCATCCTAAAATAAATGTCCTTCACTAAACTCATTAGTGTCACATAAATAAAGCATCAAGGGGAATATGAAAATGTTAGGAATATTATTATTGCTACTAACAGCGTCTCCAGGTACATGTATGCCTTCTGATTTCAGACCTTTGGTTAACAGTTACAACAGTACTATGCTGATACGTTAGGAAGATCAGACATTAAAAAAAAGCCTACATTAAAATTAAAATCAGTTTTGGGGATAAAAAGAAAATTAAGAAGGTAAACAAGTTCATTTTAATGAATTAGCATAAGATCAGAAGCTCCTTTTTTTTGGGATTTTGAGATGCTCCTGGCGCTTCAGTGGTGTCTTGACAGGCAGCGAAAGATGGCACACCTGTTCCTCTACAGAACTGCAGCACCTCAGAGAAAGGTAATTTATTTCACTAATTCAATTCCGAATGTAAAACTCGTTCTATAAATTCATTACACAGAGTGATATATTTCAAGTGGTGTTTCATTTTTTTTTTTTTGATGATACCGGCGTACTGCTAATGAAGGACGCTCTCAAGCAGCTTGGATTCTGCGCCTCTCCACTCTTTCTACAGACTCTTGATTATTACATGTATAAATAAAAAGCCAACTTAGCTTTCATTGGAACAAGACTTTGAAGCTTTGAGCAGCAGAGCTAAAAAGTTCTTTTTCTACTTTGACCAGGTAAAATAATTGTGAAACATTGATTCTACATTCAGAACACATCTTCTAAATCTCCTGCAAATACTTGAATGGACTTTGCTTCACAGTCAAATATCTCTGTTGTTTGTGCAACTCTTTACATAACATTCAAATTTTCAGTAATATGTTTTATGTATATTGATGAACAGCCAGCTTCTAACCTTTTATGGCTTACATAAAAGGTTAGAAGGTGTCAGACCTTTCTACTGGACAACTATAATAGGAAGAAGGATTAACATAAAGAGAGGTCACAATGCAGTATGTAAAAGAGACACTGTGCTGTGAAAGAAATATTTACCTCTTGATTTGTCACAGTTAGATGTTTCAGATTATTAAACATTTTTTAATATCAGACAATATCAATATCAACAATTTGTTTCCTAAACCTAATTACAACTTGTGTCACCCTTGGTGGCAACAACTTCCCTACCATAGCTAAAAATAAATCTTTTATGTGACTGTGGAGGAGCTGGATCTCTATCGGGCTTGAGTCCAAACTTTGACTACATCACACCAAAGCCTTCACTGTCTTTTTTTCTGAGCCATTTTTTTCCCTGCTGCATATCCCGAATGTGTTTGAATTTAAGGTCACAAGGACAGATTCCTTCAGGATTTTATGACAGAGAGCAGAATTTGGTGTTCCTTTTAAAAACAGCAAGTTGTCCACATTCTGAAATATCTGAATTTCCCCAGAACATCCCACTACCTGTGTTTGATTTAGGTTTGACATAAAAGATCTGAATTTATCATTGAGTAGCAAAAATGTTTTCACGTTTCCTGTGTGCGATTGTTGGTGTTTGTAAGCACCACAGCACTCTGAAGTGCACAGTTTACACTCCAGCTTAACATGTAGCAATAACATGCAACTAAGTCAACTGCATAAAAAAGTTCAGGCGATTTAAAAAAATGTTTTCAACTCATTTTGATGTCTAATTGATCCATATTTCCTCAAATATGGATCCTGATATGGATTTAAGGCTGGTGGATTGTTGAATGGACAGTTTTATGGATTTGCCCCAAAAGGGATAAAAATTGTAGGACGTGAAGAAGTTTTTCTGTGTTGTTTAGGCAATGATATGCAGAAGAACAAAACAATCTGAAAATCCCTTTGTAGTGACAGGAATTCTCCAGCTGCACTCGTGCTGTACCTAAAGGTCTTAAATACAACTTTTCACTAAAGAAAACCATTATATCTCTTTAACCTCTCTTAACATTGTTGTCGCATATGTATTGAACCATGAAACTTTAAATTACAGACAGAAAGGAAGCGGCTCAAACAGCCTGAGACAATCTTTAAAGGTTGTTATTGCAGAGAGCTGAGACCACTGGCTCAGCAGACTCCTAATGGAAATCCTGCGGTCAATTAGCAAACGTCTAGAAAAGAGAAGAGGCTACAGATAAAGTGACAGATGAGGTAGCAGCGAGAGAGCGCACTAAATTATTTCTTAAAGCTGTAGTTTGTATAGCTGAATCTTCTGTTTTCCTCTGCTCATGAGATATATAACAACACTGTATGAAGTGATTATATTTACTGTTTAACACACAGTTTTATTGCCTAACTTTATGCTTTGATGTAAATAAATCTTTGGAGTAAATGTATTTACTAGAAAATACTTAAGCACGTTTTTGCACATGTTGTGGTGTGTAACCTTATACGTTACCTTGCTTAAGAATCCACAACCCTTGAAGTTCTACATTTTATTTAATTGGCTTTTAATACGTCAGTTCAACAAATCAATGTAAACAAATAACACATGGTTCTCATTTTTATAGAAATATTACAAAAAGTGAGGAATATATTTATTTTTATCCCCTTAGATAAGCCTTTGTAAAAAGGCTTTGGCTTGGCTTTGTACTTTACTTTTTGTAAATATGGACTAAGTGTAATTTCTTCCTAAAGCTTCATTCATATCTCGGCGCTCATTAAAATTAACATTATCAGAGAAAGTGCCTTCCTTCTTTGCATGATAATTGCTAAAACGTTTCTATACTTTATAGGACATTTATAGATTTATCTTATATGTACATGCTATATAAAAGATTATTGGCAGAAGAAAAAATACAATGAAGTTGTAAGGTTTGCCTGAGCTCACCATAGGCAAAATAATACCTCTTTACTGACTAAAGAAACTCCTGAATAGGCCGTTTCTTGCACTCTTCTGTTTCTCTCATATACCTCAATTTGGAAGGTGATTTTGCAGGAGAGTACATCTACTTAGAAATGGCTTTAGTCTGAAGACAGTTTTTGATTGTGAACAATCCTTTTTGGAACTTTTATGCAATGTGGCACAATCAATTCAATCTCTCCGAATAGTAGAGAAAAAGCCACTTTGCACCTTTGACACAGAGACCATCATTATTGCTCTTTTCCTCAGGAACAAGGCTGTTTCTAGGCTGAAAGGTAGAAATGCAGCTCTTTCTCCAGAGCCTAGCGAACCAAAGAGGTGTAAGGCTGCAGAGAAACATCCATCCATGGTAGCGATCTGTCCGTGTGAAAGCAGTCAGGAACAATGACTTCAAGCAGGACCGATCAACAGTCTAAGTGAGAATTGGATAAATATTTTAGTGGGTTTTGCACCATTTATCATTCAGTTCATGATCTTTTAAATTTTGCAGCCAATTTTTCTTGCTTCACACTGATTGCTTTGTTCACTTTCTAACGATTTTTGCATATTTTGTTTTCAGTCCTCATTAGGCATTGAAATAGTTTTGTATTTTTAGCGTTTTTGAAAAATATAGATATTAAAATATGTAAACTATAAAACAGATTACTGAATGAAAACTAAAAAGTTATAAATGTATATTGCCAGTAAAATAACAAGACAAAACCTTCTTACCTTTTTTATAATATTGTTCATTGAAGTAGAAAAATGAACCGCGTCTCTCTGTATGTTCCTATTCTGTTGATCCTTCAGTCATCTTTTTGTTTTATTTAAACAAGACAAATACTGGGGATAAAACCTGTTATATTATAAAAGGACAGGACAGATATTGCCAGTGTTTGTATTTTCTGGTTAACTGTTGGTCATGTCTTCAGCTGACAGTGTATGGAGTGACACACTGTTGTCTACAAGAAAACAACTTTTGAATGGCTGTTCACTGTACAGACCAGCACTTATGATAGACTAACTTTTTCTAGTTTAGTGTAAAATTGCCAATCATGACACAGCGTTTTCTTCAACCTGCATATTGCCATCTCTCTGTTGTGGAAAATACAGCTCACACTCCTGTTAGAGGTCATATTAAGGTGGCAACCAAGAAATAATCTATTCGAAATGATGGAAGCCGAATTCTCAGCAGAAAAAAAAATGATTGAGACAAATCAATGCCAGTGGCAATGAGGGAAAGACCCTCAAACAGAGACTGCCACAACTGATCACTGTTCTCATTATTGTGTTCCCCTCTCCACTGCAGGAAGTGTATGAGAAGAGTTCTGTTAGGCTAACCATGACTTATATTTAGTCCGAATGTGTGCTTCAGGTATGTGAGTGCATTTATTTGACAGCTAACTCCCCCGTGAGTGAATAAAAGTTACTGTAGTGCCTCTATAACCACAGCAGCACAAGTTTTACCGTGTTTCATTATGTGTGTTTAGGTGTATACTAAAATGTGATACGGTTATGACAATCAGTCTCACAATTTGTCTGAAAGAATTTTATCTCGTGGTCAAAAAATACATTTGAAGCATAATTTATTTTTTAAGCTGTTTCTTTAGTGATCTCTATTGCAGACTTAACGTAAACAGATTCCTGTTTGCTGAATTTCTCACTATCGCCAGGCAGGTATGATACACACTGAAGGGGGTACACTTCAATTAAAATGGAAAGATTAAATATTAACAAAATGACACACAGTGGTAATTAATGTCATTTTCTGTGCAGACAAATCCAAACCTATAAGCCTGGAAATTTTTTTAGCAATTTGTAAAGTGATATCTGATGCGTTCATGTGCACTACGTTAGCCCTACTCAGAATACTGATGAGAGTGGGGGAATGTGATTGAGTATTCAGCTGTCTTCGACTTTTAACGTGTACTTTACTGTGATATGTTGTGACTTTGTTGTAAATGGAATCCAGTGTGTTTGGATGTTCTGTCAGTTTATGGATGTACAGGCATTCTGTCAAGTTGCTCCTTCAGCCTTATCTGGTCACCTCTTTGGAGAGGATAGAACTAGAGGATATTAAAGGCAGCTGAGGGCTGCTAAGATGTCAATTGAACTCTGGAGCTGAGGGAAATAAAAACAGGAAGGTGCAGAGAAGAAAATGCAGAGGGCGATGTGTATGAACAGGGTAGAAGTGGAAAATTGAGGTTTCTATGGAGAAGACATGAAGAAAGTCAAGATGGTGTGTACTATGAAACAAGAAGTTCAACAGAGAATTATACTAGCAAAGGGAGGCTTTTACAACAGCTCTAAAAAGCCTATATTACTTTTCATTTGTGCTGCTGCTGCACCATCTAAATTGAATAAACTGAGCTCCAAACTTTTTGGTTTTGAGTGGATTATGCAAATGTCTAAAATAACAGTCATTTACATGTGGAATGAGTTTAGGCAGCTTTGCATCCATCTGTACTTCTATAAGTGTGACTGCAAATGAGAATAATTTCTATGATATTTGTTTCCTGAGTAATAGCTTCTGCTTTACTTTCTAATATGGTACTTGTAATTGCATGTGGGAAAGGCTCAGTTTTGCACACCAGGGTACAATGCTTGCGCACTATTAAATCTCTGGTTAATAGATTTATCTTTTGGAAGCAATATAGATTCATTAGTTTTCTATTTATTTGCATCAGAGAAATCTGATCTATTCAGATGAAATGTGATACTTTTGTTTCAGAAGTTTTAAGATGCTATTAATCTCAGCAGCCACTCCTACTGTTTCAGAAGAAAACTGGACCAATTATGTGAAAATAAATACCAAACAGATTTTAGGACTGTAACAGGACTGTTTAGGACTCATCAGTTCATTCCTGTTACCTTCACCCTAATCACACAAATCACCTGATATTCTTCAGATAACATCTTTCAAGCCTTAGCACTCAGTACTTCTCGACAATAACATATTAAGAACCACACGTCAAATAAGGTACTTGAATTTACAGTCTACTAGGATGTTTACAAAAACCAGTAAAACATTTATTTATTTTTTCTGTCAAACCTAAATTTAAAGTTCCTCCATAGAAACATAGCTATGTAAAATTAGGAAAATGCTGGCTTTTGGTCTTGGTGCATTATCTCAAAATTTTTATAAGCCCATCTAACAACCACTTGTAAAAGTTTCTGGAGGCGAGCCTAAGGAGGCATTCACATCAGTCCTATTTGGTCCGCTTTCATCAAATTCAACCCTGGTGCAATTCGAATGCACATGTGAATACCAAGCAGACTGGAGATTGCTCCAAAAGCAGGAAACGGATGATGACACAGGGCATTCTGGGTAAATACAATCAAAATAAACACACCAGTCTGTAGCTAGCAGGAGAAATGAGTCATGGTCTAATACCAAAGACAAAAGAGAACTCCTAAATCTGTCAGATGATGTGTGAAAAAAGCTAACACTCAGTAGTACCAACGATTGTAATAAACACATTGTTCTGCGGAGAAAATAGCAACAAAGTTCATAATGGTGTGCTGTGATTTTTTTTATATGCTCTTGAGGTTTGATTGAATAACTAAAGAGCAGCTCTTTGCAATGTGATTTAGTGGATTTTTTGTCTTTCAAAAGACATTTTGACCTAGAACATTAATAAAAGCCCAAATATAAATAATTAAAAATATTAAATGATGACATTCTAATTTGAATTTTATGCTACTTCTCAGAAAAAACTGACATCTACATATATTTCGGTAAAAGTTCCAATAAACCAAGTGACCTTATGGTTCAATGGTTGTGTAATCTGTAAGTTGTATGCTTGTGTGTCAGCAGCAGGTTGTCTGCAGTTTCTCTACACACCACATTTCTTCAATAGACTTCTGTTTTATATTTATTTACTCAAGTAGAGCAGGTGGTTCACTAAGCAATTTACTTGGCCGGAAGTGAACAAACACACTCAACACACACTCCCTGTGACTCTCCAACAGCATAATTTATCACTTGGTGATGACTTGATGGCCTGGCCAGTTGGTTGCCCCTGCTGTAACGCTTAGCCAGCTGTGACGCTTGGCCTAATGACTGGAGTGGGTTTTCCTAATGGAACAAAAACCTGCTGGAAATTTCAGGTTTGGCAGATTCAAACAGAAAATCAGTCAAAAATGAAAACTGCTCACCACCTGCACAGGGAGGCGGATCGATCCAATAAAGAGCATGTTTGTTGTTTAATTGAACAAAATGAGCTTTGTTATAAAAATGAAGCATATGCTTAAATCAATAATATAGGAAAAAATGACTGTCCTGGGGTTGTATATCTTAACCCCAGGAAAGTCATGGAATGATACTACGGTTGGTATTATTACTACACAGTCATCTGGTGTAGTCTGCATGCTTTCTACCTGCCAGCAGGATTTTTTTTCCCCCTCAATTTCCGCCTACGGTCCAAACGTATGTAAAGCCAGAAAGCATGAAATGCTGTAGGCGTAAAATGAAAATTATTGTATTTATGCAGTTCAGCAGCCAGCATGACTGGCTGATCTGTATATGTGTCTTTTGTTGATAGGTCTGCAACTCAACACATTGTTCAGGCAAACATTATTTGACACTGTGGAAAGAAAATGACTGTCTTCCCAAGTCTTCTCCATAAAGGCTAGATTTGTGGCGTTCAGAACTAATAGTTGTTTCATAAACAGATTTTCCCTCCTGATCTTTGGATCCCTGCTGCTCCTCCAGTTAGATTGGCCTGCTTGACTGCATCTCAGATTGATGATCTGTTCGCTTAGGTTACAGTTGTTCCAAGCTCTTTCCATGTAAAGATGCTTAATTTATCAGATATTCTCTCATAAGCTGAACTTGCTTTAAACTTGGCAGTGTTAATTGAGGTATCATATACAGTCAAACTGTGGCTTACATAATAAGCCATAAACTGCTACTTCAAGATTTTTTGAAAACTAACTTATGGACCTTTAAACTTCTGTACTTATTTTTGCATGGCATCAAGGATGTGTAGGTTTGTGTAATAGCTGTTTTTAAAGTGTAATTACTGAGGATCAAGCTCTCCATTTATCTCAGAATACTTTTAAAGATTGACGTCCTGACCTATTGCCATCCAGTTTTTAATCTGTGAACACAACGTGTGATGAACTCACTGCCAGCTCTGCCAAGAGACAAAAAAAATTATATAAATTGGATATTTTATATTTAATTCACAGCCTTTTCTACCTTGCCAGATCTCAGTTACGCCTTGAGAAAAAGTAGGCCAACAGTCGACACACGAATATTTAGTTTTCCAATCTATTAATATTGATTGACTGATCTTTTTCCAGATTTCCACCAGTGAGTGAGGAGGCTGCTGTAGGAACCCCAGTGGGAATCATCATGGCAGCAGCCGTCAATCAAACTATCGTGTATTCCATCGTCGGAGGCAATGAGGGAGGTGAGTGCATTCAGAGTTTTCCTATCAGGGGCTCACCGCTGCTCCAGCTTTTGGCATTAAAGCTTCTTCCTGGTCAAACATCTCTTACAGCTCAGACTTCCTCTTAACTTTACGCTACAGGACTCCTCACTCATTCCCTCTGTGCAATAGCACTTTTCTACTACCTTGTTTTAAAACTTTTTGTTGTTCTGTTCTCCCCAGGTGTGTTTTCGTTAAACAAAACAACTGGTGAGATTTCCACAGCCAAGCCCCTTGACTATGAAACCAATTCCAGCTATGTTCTGAAGGTGGAAGCAGACTCCATGAGGGTGGTCTCATCTAATCTCCGAGCTCCATCAAAGTGTAAGTGGAACTGCAGGTGGAGGTGCTGCACACTTGTAATCATGAATTAAACTACAAATTTATTTATTTTTTTGTCTTTGTATTTCGGGTCAGAAATTTTAGCAAGCTATTATGACAAGCATATGGAAGGATATAAGACCCAAATCAGACAGATTAAAAAGCGACACTATTCCAAATACAAAGGAAATATTATTATGTATATTATGTATTTAAAATTTAGAATTTGAACATTTTCGAAATGAAATGCAAAAAAAAAAAAAAAAACTTAAACATTCTAGTATCTAATACACCAGAAAAATATATTAAGATTGAATTTAAAACATTAACAGATTAGATCTGTCACTCTGTCAATAAGGTTAGTGACTGGTGGGATTAAGGTAACACAGAACAGGAGTGTATGCCAGAGTACACGACTCACAAAATGGTCTGTAAAGTAATAATAACTATAAAAAAAAAAACAACTGTTCCCCTAATCCACAGTTTTATGACTGGTTGTTTTTTTCTTTTCTGATGACAAGAAGTCTCATGTATGACAGTGTCTGACTTCTATCTAATTATTTAGAATCCATTCTGGTTCAAATTTAGTTCCAATAAATCAACCTGTATGCAATAGAGAATAATCATATAGCCAGATTCACATCCAATTAAATACAATCTGACTGAGACCTTATGCCAGTACAGAACTGTTGATCATGTATTATCAGTTGGAATATTTCTGCCTAAGAAAGGCCATTGGCTTTTATAGCTTTCCTTTCTCAGCAAGTATTTGGCATCGTCTTTTATAGATGAGATGCTTGTTGGTTTTACTGGGTTTTTTCTGTAAAGCTTGTCTTCTCTTGCTGCCAACTTTGTGTCATGGCATTTGTACACCAGCATTTTATTTTTAACTTGTAAAGATGCTTGAAGCATCCTAAAGCTCCATGTACATTGTTGGGGTGTTTGGACATAGATGATTGTATCTGCTAAGGCTTTACTTTCTTCTGTTCGGCTCAACATCAAACTTGTTGTGGTCTCACATACCCCTTCATTTGCATTTAAAAGAAAAAAAACAACTCGTCCTTTCATTTATAATTAGAGCTGAAGTGAAAGTGGACCTAATTAGTCTCAAATTCTTTCTCCTCTCTTTTTTTGTACTGGTCTCCTCTTTTATGTCCTTTTTCTCTTTTCTTTTTTTTTTAAACTTCTTTTCACTTCATATCTACGTTCTTCTTAATTGAAGCTCAGCTCCGGAGCCTTCGCTTATCTTCTTTAATTATGGTGTTTACCACATGCTGTTCTCGTTTCATTAAAGCGACTTGAATTCAAGAATTCTGCTGGGATTAAAGCAGCAAATCATTGTGTCATTTGCAGATCTCCAGTTCTTTCCCGCACACATCAAACAAAAAAATCGATCGGACTCCAAGTTAATACAGCTTCTTCACATGAAGGTTTCAGCGTTGCATCTGGAGGATGTTTCAGATTTGTGTGCTTGTGTTCTCTTCATTTTAGTGTTTGTGTTGTGATTTTTTTTTTAAATTATTGTTGCATCAATATTCCTTTTCTGTAGCATCAGGAAAAATGTCTCATTTCAAATTTAATGGATTTGTAATTTTATTCTTTCTTTTTAATTATTATTTGCTGTTCGGGTGGATTATAAAGCAGATTTATACAGGTGTCATTCAGAATTTCCGAGTTCCAAAGTAAGTCATCTCAAGCTTCATCACTGATTCATTAGCTAATGTTTTTCTTGAAATGAATTTGGCAGAACCACAATTACATTTAAATAAATTTGTGGTTAATAAATAATGTTTTCCATGTATAAAAATCCTCTCACATATTGATTGAGATCATAACTTACATTTACGGAGTTTGGTACAGAGAAATAATCAATTCTACAGGATTGACAGAATTCAGTATGAGTAAAGCATTTTTCTCAGATGTCTATGGCATCACATACCTGCCAAAACCCTGAGGAGCGTATTAAACAATCACAGCAACGCATATATCGATCAAGACAGCACATAGATCTTTTAAATCACACTTATTCAGAAGCCCATGAACCCAGAATGCCAAGCGGTAAAACAGGCTCCTGCCACCCAGCTGTACACTCTTGCCAGAAAATTGCGGTCTCTCTCTGTTTAGTGGCCATATTTGTCAGTAGGAAGCGGTAACTCTTATAAGTAATCTGATTAGCTGGATTTTCAGCTGAAAGTCCAGTGACAGCCTCCACAGAACTTGGTCTACTAGCAGAAGGAAAGGAAGGAAATATTTCCTTTTCCTTACCGTCTTCATCTTCATTATCATCATCATCATCATCATCATTATCCACCTCTTCTTCTTTTTCGGTTTGAATTTACATCATGCCATCCACTCTTCTCCTGTTAGGTCCCTTACTGACATTAATAACGTGATTACTTATTTCTTAATTAGTTTTTGGTGGGAATGTGATGCCATACGTGACTCATTACCATGTCATTAACATGTTTACACTTCTTTGTGTTTCTTACAACAACCTTGCTAATTGTGAAAATTCTTGGTGAACCTTGAAAGACTTCTTTAGATTTGAGCAAGCCTTTAAAGTTGAGTCTTGAACTGAAAAATGAATTGGAAAGTAATAAATTAATGTTTCACCAACAGATCTTTTCAATGCGTCGTACAGCAGATTAAAAGAACATTCAGAAGGATCTTATATTATTGAATAATGTATTGACTCATTCATTCGAACATGTTTTTAGTGTTGAGGAAGTGTGAAAAGCGTTAGGCTTCTAATGGATCTTTGTTACTAATTACAGAAATGTTAATCCTTTCATGTCCCTTAACCATAAAAGCCCAACATTTAATGTGTTTTCTTGAAATCTTGTGTAATAGACCTACACAGCAAAGTGTATAACTATAAATTGAAATGAAATGTATTTGAAAAAAACATTTTCCTCTGAAATTGTAGCTACAAGTCTTTTGGGGTGTGTCATCTAGTGGCTGGAGTCTATTGTACAAAATTACACAACCTCTTTCAGATTGGATGTAGAGTCTCTGTAAACCTCAATGCTTAAATCCAGCAACAGATTTTTAATCTACTTTGTACTTTGGGCAACTCTAACACGCGACCATGCTTTGATCTAAAACATTTGACTGTACTATTGGTTTGTAGCTTCGACTTTGTTCACTTTTACTGGGACTACTTGAGGAAAGCACATGCATTCATGATACTTTCACCACTGCTCCTCAAAATAGAGATAGTGTGTTCAGGGTTATATGCTGTCAGTTTTTTTCACCACACATTTACATGCAGCCCAAAAAGTTTAATTTAACTTTTGTGTTACTAGAGCAACTTCACCCCCACAATTTGTGAACTGCAAATGTAACATCTTAGGGATTCCTTTCAACAGTGACTTTCTTCTTGCTACTCTCCCAAACTGCCCAGACTTTTGAAGTGCCTGGCTAATAGCAGTCTTGTCGACAGATTGCCACACTTGAACTGTGAATCTGTACAGCTCCTTCAGAGTTACATTGGCCTCCTGGCTGCCTCTCTGATTTATGCTTCCAGCAGTCAGTTTTGCAGCAATGTCTTGATGGGTGTGCAGTTGTACCATACTGCTTCTGTTTTCAGATGTTGGAGGAAGGGAGCTTCTTTTTTGATTAATTAGGTGAAAGCATTCAGTTTCAAGGGATTTCTGTATGTGTCTACCGGAATAAAAGCAGTTTTGTGCCACACTTTTCTGAATTTTGCATCCCTTTTTCTTAGTTGAATGTGATTTTTTATTATTAGTTTTATATATTATTTTAAAATTATTTTATTTATACTGTTATTTTATTTATTTATATATTATTTTATACTATATTTTCATATTAGTTTTATACATTCTTATATAAAACTAAGAATGTAAATAAAAATATAAATGAAAAATGGCAGATCTTTTCATTTACAATGGGGAAAAATGTCTTGTTACAAATGAAAAAAAATCTGTCAATGGAACTTGTGCTTTATAAGAAATCTACATTAAATAATTACTAAGTTAAAATAAGCTACTATATGTTGCAGAGAAGTTACTTTTTTACTTTCCAATCAGTTTTGCCTTATTTCAAGATATTTACTTTAGAAACGAGACAAAAATGCTTGGTAAGATTTTATGTTTTTGCAGTGTGCTTGTGATATGTCCATTTCCAAAGGACAAAGTTGCCATTGTTCTTGTTCAGATTTGGCCCAGTCTGAATTCGTACAGGAACTGTACTTGTAGTCAGTCAACTTGGTTGACTTTTTCTTAGATCCGGAGAACGTGTGTATCATATTGTGCTTTTGGTTTGTTTGTGTGTTTTAGCTAACACAGCCCGCGTGGTGATTGATATCCAGGATGAGAACGACCACCCACCAGTTTTCACCAGATCTCTTTACATTGGAGGAGTTGCAGAGGATGCCAAAACTTTCACTTCGGTCTTGCAAGTACAGGTAAATAAAAAAGCCTAAAAGTGGCAATAATTTCTGTCTGCTTGCCGGGTCTTTTGCTTGTGTTTGAAGTTTTCAGAAGCACGGTGTATAACAGGATTACCTGATAACATCAACATTTGTTTCTCTTTATCTACTGCTTGAAAAACCTCCCTTTTGCCTATCTGCGAGGAATTTCATATCGTAATGAACAGCTCGAGTGATCCAGTCCCATTAAAATACCTTTCAGCATCCAAAATAAATCACAAAGCCTGTTCCTTTCAAGTTCTATCTTTAAAAAAAACATCCAATATGTTTTAATGAAGCTGGATTCTACAAAAGACTCAAACGAGTTCACTTACATGAACGTCTGGCCTTTGGTGTTTAATTATCTTTAAGATCATCCCTGCTTTATTAAACCTTACATGATGACTCTGACATAACAGACTGAATCCAGATTAAAATGATAGTTTTGTGAGGAAGGGGAATGTGCTAGCACCTGTTGCAAACACAAAAGGTTATTTTTGTACTAAAGAGAAAAATAAAACAAACAAAAATATAAATATATTAGCTCTCTTCTGTTAAATATGTGTACTACAAAAAATTGGCTGTATATTCAATTTCATGCTTATTTACTGAAGCATAATTTTGGACATAAATGTAGGAAACGCTCAAATGTCACAAAAGATATCAGTGCAAGAATGCAAGTTTATGATGCAGCAGGGAAAATCGAGCTGTCGGAAATGTCTTTACCAGTTCTCACCATCCCAAAATGAACCTAAGGAAAGGAAATTTTTAAAGGATTTGTTTATTGTGGGTTATATTTCATTCTCAAATTTTTCCTCTATCAACTTATTTTGATGATTAAATTGGTTGCTTTCATAAACCAGCCATTGGCTGCAAAAAAATAAAAAAAATACATCAATGCAGTAGACTAAATATTATGGGAGACTTGAGCAGAAAGGAACACAGTTTTACGATTTGGATGGAAGTCACTGAAAAAAAATGGATTTCTCAGAAAGACGGATGTTGTACTCAAAATAACATTACTGAATGAGTCTGGACTCTGTCCACCATGTATTGTGACCATCATCCGAGAAGTTTTAACAGTCTGCAATCTTGGATCTCTTGTGTCAAATTGTGCTTGTGAGGAAGAGATTTTTGCATCACAAAGTTGTTGTTTTTTTTTATAAAAAGTTATGCCATGATCTAAAAATACGATTAAAGGATGGAAAGCCATAACAGTGTTCTAGGATTCTGGATTATTTCAGCAGGATATTGAGAAATGACACATGGCCCACCACAGAAAACTACTTTAGGGGAAATTGAAAGCTGTACATGCTTGAGAAAGTGTGAGACATCATTTTTGGACGTCCATTTCCGTACAGTGTTACTCTGGACATTTACATGAACAATTGATCAAAGTTTTACTTCCTTTATTAGAGACATGACTTTAACCAGCTCTTCTTACACGTAAATGTTAAATGACATTAGGATAACAAATATTACGCTACATGTGCAAACATTTTGTTTGCGTACTGAACAATGTTTAAAGTTTTGATTGTGTTTATTAGCTTGTCTTTAATCATTTGCTGTGATGCCAACCTTTAAAACATTGTCAAAGATGTCATTTTTACCTCCTTTAATTTGTCTTTGTTGGAACTTCTGTTGCTGTGGTCAAAGAAACTGTCTGAAGCTGAGATAAGCCACCAGCTTCATGGTTTTCATAAATACTCCTGAAAGTTGCAAGGAGGGTTTTCTTTAATAGAATAGTGGTGATCAAGTCTGACAATTTTGCAGTTAACCTTCTCTCTGTGGGGACAAGAAAACACTTCATAACAACTTTGTGTACATTAAGCATACTTATGTCTTCTTGTGGGAAACATGGGGAAGGATGACTTGTCTGACCATGAACCTTTCAGTCATCTAATATCACCCGAATGTAGTTTTCAAAATGCTGCTCCTGATGGCAGCCTTATCACACCTCACCATGCTCAGCCAGAAAGAGAACAGCCACTGCTCTGTTTTACATTCCATTCCATAGCAATGCATGACCACCTCAGTCATTAAAACTGCAAAATCAATCTGAGTTTCCAATCCTTTTGTGAAGTTTTTCAGGTTTCCTTTTTTATTATCCGTGCAAATGTCATCAGAGCAGACTGTCATGCCTTTCTGCTGTTCATGTTTAAGTGTCCCTTCAGCTGCCTCTCAGAAATCCTTCCAAGATGCTTTTGGAGCTTATCCTATAAAACCAGTAAAAACATACAGCTCTGGAGCGGCACATAAATGTCTGAAACTTTGTTGCTTGAAAGCAGAGGAAAGTGTTAAAAAGAGTGGTTTTATTGTTTAGATTCTAATAGTAAATCACTAAGCGTCTGATTTCAACATTCCTACAAAACTAATGTTGCTGTAGGTATAAAACCATCACTGATGAACAGTTGAAGCTGTCTTGTCAAAAATGCTTTTGGGTAGCATTCAGATGCTCACAGAACATTGGTTTATTTTGTTTCTTGCACTTCTGGTTTCTAGAGAAACTGGCTAAGATGGGAAGGGTTTTCAGACTCTTCTCAAGCCTCTATTTTGTGCCTCCTCCCTTTTGTCCTCCCCCCTGCTGTCAGGGAACAAGTAATCCATTTTAGCACACTGATAGCTTCATTTTTTAAGTACACCTAGACTAGAGGAAACTGGAGAGATACGGCTTGAAGGAGGAGCTGTGATTGAGAAGACACACTTTAATCCTTTTGATTTATTGTATATATCCCATTTTTTAAGCTATGCTGTTTGTTATGTTATGAAAGACACTTGGCAAACGTTTTGAAAGTAAAAATAAGAGTTTCGATCATAACTGCTCATCTTGCAGTACTAAATGAAACAGAATATCTAAATAAACAGGCTGATGACGCAGTTCCATGAGTTTAAAAAAGCATGTTTAGTGCTGAGATGATTCATTTTTTATTACCTTATTTTTGTTTTCTATCCCCTTTGTGTTTCATTATAGCCATCCACTTTTGAGGATTAAGACAGTGAGAGGAGGCAGAAGATCAACTACGGATTTAGAAATGGAGGAAAGAGAAAGGCTTAAAGCTTCCCCGGGTTCCAAACAGGTTTTAAAATTTTTTGTGGAGCAGACACAACTAAAACTGAATGTTGCCAAGTACAGCACTTTTAGGACTCCCAGCTCACACATTAGTGCTGTAATTAAAATTGATGTAGCAGCAACAGAGCTTACTGTCTCATCAAAACTTGTTTCCAGTTGAGGGCATTCAGTGCAGGTACATTAGTATCACTTGCACTTATAAAAGCCTGTTATTTACTGTCTAATTCAAAGACTTGTAAAAGGTGGTAAATTGACACCTGAATTGTGGTCAATTCTCTAAAGTGTCAGCTTTAGCGTTGTAAAGGCGTAATGTTGGATGACTCAAAGTAGTTTGTTTTCTTTGATCTGTCAAAAGCTTAATGTAAAGACCTTTTTCTTAGTTTTCCTAAAAGATGATGAGCTAGCATTCACAAGCTAGCATACAGCAATTACATTGATTTCAATACTTGATGGGTGCAAAGCGGAACAAGTCAGAACAAGAGGAACACAAAACCAAAAACAATTTCCTCCCCATCTTACAAATGCACTACATGGCAGCGCTACTGTGGCCAATAGCTACCTCCACCATGGAGGCTGGACAGCTGTGTTCCAGTTTGTTGGGATACATACCTAAAAAGTCATTAGTAAATTCACATGAAAATTTTACCAGAGGTTGAGCGAGGCCTGGCTGAGAGGCAATTAAGTTTTCATGTTGATCTGGATTTGCAGCTATGAAATTTTTATTCTGACCTGGCAGAGGGAACGTTGTGTCTGGCCAGCTCTTGTTTACCTTTTTGGGATAATTGGCACCAGCCAATTATCACAGCTTCCATGGTTGATTATTTTCCAAAGCTGGTAAACACGTCGCCAGAGCAGCATTGTTTGTGAGCCTTGACTGTAAAAATGGGGCAATTTAACTTTACTTTACACATTTTTAAGTGAAAGTCAGTATGTTTGGATTGCAGAACATGAACAGATTAACTGAAAAGGTGATCATTATCATGCCATCATTTCCACAATTTGTCTTTTTTAACTATGATTAGATATGTAAATATTTTTTTTTGTATTGTGGTCAGCATAAAGAAATGTACAAAAAGTTTAAGAGAAATATTTAAAAAAGTGTATCAATATTTACCATCACACATTTGAGGGTTATGACTGCATGATTACTTAAGAAATACTAATTAGGGATTTTTTTTGTTATTATTGCTACTTAGAGGAGACACTTTTCAACTGTCTTCATTAAGCACACTTTAAAAATACTTCACAACTTTTGCTTCTTGTTTTTCTATGTCCATTCCTTCACAATTATTTTTAGCCAGGGATTTTATAAAAGGAGTACGACAGCAAACGTTGCATTAGCACTAAAAATGTTAAACAGTATTTTTTTTTTTTTAAAGCAGGGATACATAAAATCCAGAGCTTTTTCTTTGGAAAATGATTGACTCTGGTACATAAACGGACTTATCTGGGAGCATCTCACAGGTAGCAAAAAGAATCAACCCCCATGTCAATTATTCTGAATGTTATCAACCAGTTTTATTGCCATGAAACTGAATTGAGTCCTCTTGGACTGAAACTCACAGAGGAGAGACTATAAAGGTTGTGAGAGGGAACAAAAGAAACACCCTTATGTCATTTTTGCCATTCCACTTTCTGCCACTTTCTGCACATTAATTGACTTCATGACTGAGAGGATGACCCAGGTACAAGAAAGACAGCACACAAATGCTGGACTAATTTTTAAAAGCTTATGAATTGTTACACTTTATGTTTATTCAGTCAGGGCAAGCAACAAAACGGACAGCCTGCAACCATGAAAACATGACAGAGGTTCCAGTCTGCCTCAGGGCTGCCTCGCTGTCTTGGAAGACCTGAATTTGTCGAAAGAATTTAGTCAAAAGATTAGCAAGATTTCTAAAATGTGTGTTTTACCTAGTGTCAGAACGATTATTTCTAAGGCACAAGAGAGCTTATGAAGAATAATTCAGTATGGCATACTGTAAAGCTACAGCATAGAATAGTGTGTTATATTATAGTGTAGTATAGAGGATATTCTAAATTCCCTTAGTGCCAGTCTGTGTTGGACTGTTTTACATTGACTTAAGGTCTTCTAATTTCCTTGTCCCAGATCATAAGAAAATTATATATTTATATATATATTTATATATATATTTATATATATAATATTACCTCTGATGTGCTGGGTGTGTGAGAGCTTTGTATGCAATATGCATTTCTGTGTTGTAACACCTTGCTATAAATCATTGTCTGTCTGGGCAGGAGCTGATAGTTAGCCACAATGACAGAATAGATTAATGGATCTGCACATGGCTAGACGAATCAGCTTACCCCCTACTGCTTATTCGTAGTAAAACAAGTGTAAGAGCAAGCTTCATTACATCCTGAAAACTTTCAGGAGATTAAATAAGGGCAAAGAAATGTTTTTGTTCTGAATTAGTTCATAATAATACAATATTATGAGGACTGCAGATAATGGACTAGATCATATATAGAGAAACCACTTGACTGTGTTGGTTATTGTATTTTGTAAATGATGACATTATAAGTAATACTGCCAATATTTTTGCTCATTTTCCAGGCTGTGGACAAAGATACTGGGAACTACAGCTCCATGGTCTACAGGCTCATCATCCCCCCTCCCACAGGAAAAGAAACTAAAGACAGCAAAGATGGATTTGTCATTGAACCGTACACCGGTGTGGTGAAGACGGCAATCATGTATCGCAACATGAGGAGGTCATATTTCAAATTTGAGGTGGCTGCAACAGACAACTACGGTCAAGGACACAGCAGCAGAGCAGAGATAGTGGTGCGTGTGTGTTTTATTTTTCACTCTGATTCACAAGAACCTTTTCCGCTGAGATGTATTTAAAGTTTTTTGCACAAATTAATTAAACGTAAATGGCAGAAATTAACTCAGGTTATTGGAAACTTTTAACTATAAGTGAATGAGGGTTATCTCTTTATTCATTTATTTACTTGTCATTATGTTTGTTAAGATCTCATTTGTCCCAGGTTTCTATTAAAATGTATCTCATCTAAAGTGTTTTTTCTAACATCTAGGTGTCTGTTGTGAACCAGCTGGACATGCAAGTGGTCGTATCAAATGTCCCTCCAACGTATGTTGAAAAAAATAAAGATCAATTGCTCAGGTAACAATGATGTTTTTATCCTTTAATATTTTTTGCATATTTGTGTAGTTTTCAATTTGTTTTTATCATGCAGTAGTTCATACCTCTTTGCATTATGAGGTATGAACTCATGATACAATGAGGTATACCAGTCAGCATACCTCGATGTAGAAAAACAGACAAGTTAGCTTTTCAAAATAAAACCAACAAGCATGTATCCTATCCTCACTGGCATGAAGACATTTTTCATCCTCAAAAATAGGTGCAAAGTTAGGCAAATGTCAAATAGGTAAGCACACAATTAATATTTGTTGTTTATTAACTGCATTTTACCCTCCATCGTGATTTGCTTGACATTGATTTATGCATAATTACTGGTCAGTTTTCCCAGTATAGGTCAGGTATGGATAGGGCTAAATGAAGACATCTAAACATCTCCAATTGAAGAAAGAAGTCATACCACGATGAGGCATTCAGGTTTTTTTTTCTGATTTAGAGCCATAAATCATCTCATCTTATCCACTTTACAGTCCATTTCAGTTTCTTTTACTTTTGTTCAGCCCAACTAAACCTAAATTAGTTTCATGCAGTCATATTCAATATGTAAGTAAGTATAAGATGTCAGTTTTGGAAAAGCTACCTGAATAATAGATTACACAAAGTCAGTAATATGACTCATGGCATAATGACCAAGAATGGAAAGAAGAACTATGGTGAAGTCTGAAGGGAGCAAAAACAGTACAAAGAAACACAAGTGGAATTATAACTATGACTCATAATAAGACCAAATATCAGTATTTTTTCAAGGGCTCCCTTTTCTTTAAAATAAATTTTAAATCTCTAACTGAGAGGCACTGACCTAAAACAGATTAATTATTTTTTGAGAAAACGTTCAGCATGATGATTTTTGCTCAGTTATCTGTTGTTGGATATGCTGCCTGTTGTTTTAGCTTAATCCCTTCTCAGGTTCTCTCTTGTGAAACTTTGCCTCATTATCTGAACGTTTCAGAAACATTTTCCACGCCGCAAAGCAGCTAAAATATTTGATACCTTATTTTGCTCCAGTGTGATTTGTATCTTCTCAGGCTTTGGCTTAATTCATGTAGAATTCATGTAGAATGTCCACAGTCTGGAAAACACATTTTTACTCATATCTGAAAAGCAAAGACAGCATTTAGCTCTAAACATCCCATGTATTATTCATAATATGTCATGATGTGCATTTGCATTCCTACGTTTGTGCTTTTTTTAATGACAATACACCACAGCTGCCCGGTCAGCTCCTGCTTTGTTTTGGCTTCCACATATAATTTTAATTTATGTCCTATTACCTTTACAAGCTTTTCCCTTTCACACAGTCACACCACAGCAGGGGAGCTCCTGCTGTGACCAGATGTTTCTGAGGGAGGGGGAAAAAAATCAACATTTAGCAGCACAGGCCTGCATAGCCAGCAGGAGGGGATAAATGATTTTGCAGTGGGGCTGGAGTCTGATGCCTTTGTTTGCATTCAGTTCCACTGAGAAGTTCACACTCATTATTGGCATTAACTTTGTTTTATATTTATGCTTTTAATGATGCATTTGAACAGTTCTTTTTTTTGGGAGGTGGAATTATACAAGAGTTTCAGTGAATCGTAAAACCAATAAGCCGATCATAGTTATTGTGGATTTTGTCTGATCCACTAATCAGGTTCAAATATATAGATACACTCCCACTAAAAAAATTGGTTAATTCTCCATTAGCGTGCTGCAGAGGTACAACATTTATGCTGTATATCTTAAGCCAAAAGCATCAACAAACTATTGGTTTAAGTTTTGTCTAGATATTTGACCACTGAGTCAGTTAGATGCCTGGTGTGAGCGCAGCTTTTGAACAAAGGCCATTTTTTACTATACAGATGTATAGTAATAAGGTTTGCTGAATCTTATTATACTCCGAAACATGTTTGATATATAAAATGTTTGCCTTGTTCAAACACCGAGTTGTGCTGAATTCTTAGTTTGTCCCAAAGAAATTCACAAGACTAACTGATTTAATTTGTATAACGGTACAATTTTTTCTTCTTCATTAAATTACACCGTAGCAATGAAACTGGTTCACAGGATGATGCCGTCATCACCATGCGTGACAGTTTGTGTTAGGAGACCTAAAAGGTTCACCTACACCTCAAAGATTCTTGTCATTCTGGAAAAAGAAATGCTCAACATTCTTCACTTATCACAAAACTTCCTACAGAACACATTTTGCTTGTCTAATCACAAAAAATCGAGGCGTTTTCAAAAATCAAATATTTAAATCAAGTATTTTCCATCCTCAGCATTTTGGAACGCTACGTTCAGGAGCAGGTGGTCGGCGCAAAGGTTGTCGTGGAAACCATTGGGCCCCACCGGGATGGCGAAGCGATGGAGCTTGAAGATTACACTAAGTCAGATCTCATGATTTATGCCATCGATCCACTGACAAACAGAGCCATATCTAGACAGGAGCTCTTCAAGTAAGCAGTTTACCTACTACTCAGTAATGAGCAAATGTACTTTATTTCCCCATTAAGTTATCGGCAAAGAAAATTGAGCAAAGGTATTGGTTTTGTGCTATATTGCAAAACAGAAGTACCTTCAAATAAGCTGGTGGATCAGTTGTCTTTTAGGGATCTTAGACTGGAGTATTTTGGGGTCTTTGAACAACAAAATGACCAGAAATACTCAGTTTTTATTTTGGTCAGTGCTATCTTTTTTTCTGTGTTATTCTGTTGACTTTGTCCCAATAGATGTAATTTGGGTTGGACCCTGAAGTCCTTTACATGTTAATTATTCAAGATTAAGGTCTTGTGGAGGATTCTTTTGTAAGATAACCGTTCTAGATATAATTTACAATTCAGCTCATTTCCAGTCTTCATACTCCTGGTGTATTGGGCTTTTCAGATCCAGACACTCTATGTATTATTTTTTTGTAAAATAGCTCAGTCTCAGTCTCATTGAAAATAAATTGTATGTGAATATCAATTACATTGATATACAAATCATAGGTGAAAAAAGCTTAAAGTAATAATGCATATGAATACTTTTGCAAGACACTGTAATCAATACTGAAATACAATTTCACATAGTTACATGTTTTGTACTCTGTTGAAGTGAGTTTTTGTCAAATTTAGTGGTCTATCAGTCCAAGCGAGGTATTATGTGATCATTTTTGATTATTTTATGATAAGAAAAATATTCAATGTAAAGTTTGCCTTCAGATTCAAATATACAATAGTTTCAATTTCAGACATATTTCTGGTATTATTGTGGTCTACATTCACACTCTTCATGAGGAGAGAAAAAAAATGCCATCTTTTTTTAATAAACATCATTCAAGGAGGCTCACCCATCGAGCTGATGAGCAGGCTGTAGTTAGTAGTACTAGTCTTGGCATCACTTTTGCAGTTAAACAACCAGATTTAAATACAAACAGTGACAATCGCAACGTGTTTCTCGTCCCAAGGTTTCTCGATGGGAAACTATTGGATATCAATAAAGAGTTCCAGCCTTTTCTCCCTCCTGGTGGCCGGATTCTGGAAATCAGAACCCCCGAAGTGGTGGCCAGCGTAAAGAAATCTGGGCACAGTGTTGGCTACACAGAGGGGGCGCTCTTGGCTCTGGCCGTTATCATCATCATCTGCTGTGTTCCCGCTATTTTAATTGTCATTATCACATACAGACAGTAAGTATCATTTTTTTGTGCGTATTTGCAGTAAACTGACACTGTAATCTTACACAATTTAGACAGAAAGACACATCTGCAAATTCTAATTGGTTAAGCAAATCCCCATAAATAAACCTGAGCTAACAGTAATCTGATCCTACTAACGGTCATTACCTGGGAACTTAGTGCTGTAAGATATAGCGAATGTTAATATGTAATTTGGCTTTGCTGTTGTATCTTCTGATAGGGTTCATTCATCACGATGAACACAGACACTGCAGTTTATTTGGAATTAGTCCAAGAGTCACCATCCTCCCGCATGTATTGATCCACAGCTAAAAATACTCTTTTAAAATATGCCTCACTTTTTTAGGTACAAACAACCTGACAGTCGTTTGAGGGCCAGACTGAGCCTTTGTAATATTTGGAATTAAAATGAAGTTGCTGTAATTACTGAAGGCTGTTTGCTTTGAGTCTTTGAGCAGACACATCGTCAGTTGGGCAAGTCACTGCCCCAGATGATTCAGCATGGCAGCCTGCTCCATAATGCCAGTTGTAATAGTTTGTTTAGCTAACCACCGTGAAAGCTATTAAATTCCCTGAAATGCATATAAACAGCTGTGCATACACACATAAATTGGATCTGGTCTTCTCCTGCTGAGAAACACACAAATAACCAGCAGAGGAGTGGAGATCTGTGGAGGGGAGGGAAAAAACACAGCGATAATCATTATCATGATAATCACTATTATCTGTTGCTAAATGACTTTAATGAAGAGCAATTGCACAACTTTGCTCGTAAATTACGATAAGTAAATTTGGCTAACAAAAGATGCCGTGTGATTTATGCTCCAAATAATCCCAATCTTTCTCTCTCTGTCTCTCATCTGCTGCGTCATCTGCCGCTTCCAGATTCAAAGAGTGAGTACCCCCTTTTATATTCCCCTGATAATATTAATGTCATAGCCGTCCCAGACACTTTTCACTGTGATTAATCAGCTGAGTTTCATTGGACTATGAAATGGATGAGTTCAGAAGTGGCTGTGAAACAAGGGAGACAGCAGGCAATCAAAGAAATGAATCCTGAAGAACACTGAGATTGATTCAGGGTTTCCACGCCGTCTGAGACAGTCTGGAAAAAGAATTGGACTTTAAATTAGGCACTTTTCTGGAGAAGAAAAAATAAATAAAGACTGGAAAAAAATGGTTGAATATGTATTTCCAGAATGTTCTTCCTTGACTTGTTTCCATCTTTCATTTCCATCTGTCAGTCCATCCAAACATTTGAATGAGATTTCACAGCTCTAGAATCCAGTGGCACTTTTTAAAATGGGTTTTGGCACCTCCTCCATATTGCTAACTTTAGGGAGACTATTTTATGTATTCACTTTGTGTGGAACTGCACTGCACTTAATTCAGTTTGTAGATTTTGATGATATCCTCCATTTTAACTGGTTTGGGGGAGCAACAGAAATGATCAGCCATTTCAGCTACCACTGTATTCGGCTATATCTGGTATAATCAGCGAATTACAGTAGTTAATGCTACATTTTAAATCAACTATATCCTGCAGATAATTACATTATGATCTCAATCAGGTAAACTCGTTAGTAATTAACATTTCTGCTTTTATGTAAATTATTCCATCAATCTGCGACTGGATGTTTGTAATCCAACTCCTCGAGAGATGCCAGGCAATTCACTCAGTGTCCAGACAGTCGCAATAAATCACAGTTTCTGTTTAGTGTTTTAGATGGAAAGATCTAATCATTCAAAATTTCACTGTCAGACAAATTACTAAATAGACCTGCTGGGCACAAGACCCCTGACACAGGGAGTCGTGGGATCCTGGTTTTCAATTAGAAATATATCAACAGACATGGAACAACCAAAGTGAGACTCGGCTCAGGTCAGGGAAAACACAGAATTAATGCTAAAAACAAATGCTAAAACCTGACTAAACAGCTGCGTTTAAATGGAAGCAGACAATAGCATAAAATGATCTGAGATTCCAGAAGCAAATTAAAGAATAAAAACAATATGAAATATGAACAAAACTTTTTTTTTTTCTAAATTAAGGAGTGATAGAAAGCTATAACCATAATAGCAGTAAGATGACTCAGATACACATTTTCTCAGATGGCTGGGCAAAACAAAGAACCGTAATATAACATAAAATGGATCTGAAAGCATATCTGCTTTTAGAAAATAAGGTGAGAAACCATCTGCAAGATGTTTGAAGAGCTGAAACTGATGCTTATGATGCTGGTCTTCTCGATTCGATTTCACCATTGTAGCATTTAAGCAATAAAAACCTGTCTGTGTGGTTTGTGGTTAGCTTTATAGATTGACTTTGAATAGACAGATAGCAGGGGGAGCTTCAATGAAAATCAATTGTCATTGATGCTAATTGACTTAGGTCTGGACTTTGACTGGGTTATTCTTTCACCTAATATGATTTGATCTGGAAATCATGACATTGTGGGTTGTGAGCTTAGGGTCTGCTGGAAGAAAACCTCACATAGTTCAAGTAGTAGCATCAGGTTTTGTTTCAGTATTTGGCATCTGCACAGCGTGACGCGCCCATCACCGTCACTGTCAGGATGGTGATGATCTTCAGGGTGTTTTGCTGTTACTTTTCCACCGTGCATAGCATTTTTCTTGCAGGTCAAAAAGTTTAGTGCTTGTCTCATTTGACCACAGAAACCTCTTTTATATATTTGTTGTGTCCCTATGTGGTTAGAGGTTTAAATGGAAATTCTTATGGCCATACATCAACATTGTTATTCTTATCAATGATCCATGTATCCGTTTCATTCCAGGCTTTTGTGTTGTAGCACAATAAACATTTGAAAATGTTAAACGTTACTACAATTAATGGACAAAGTATTCTTTACTACCTATGATGAGCTGAACGATCATGAACGATTGTTCCAGCATTACTCCGCTTTGTGTAGTCATGGTTTTCCTCTAGACTCTTAGTGTTTTTTCATAGTCGGTGTTTTGTCTTTGCTTCTGTGACCAGGAGACAAGCAGAGTGTGCCAAAACAGCCCGCATCCAGATGGCACTGCCAACCGGCAAACCCGCGGGAAGCACTGCCAACAACCTGTACGAGGAGCTCGGTGACAACGCCATGTAAGTGAAGTGTGAAAGTGGCATTTACATTAATGAGTCAAAGCAGAGGCATTAGCTCACACTTTCAAGACCATTATGCTTCAGAGTTTGGCAGTGTGACAGCTTTCCTCGCTTTGTAGTGTCTCCATGCGCAGTTCCACATTTCCTGCATTTTTTTAAGTGACTAGGAAAGATGCTCCCACAATCATAACTCCAGGCCTCATTTTTCTTATAAGCAAGTGATTCTTCACAAAACCAAAGTTGGAAGCAAGCCACATGTTTGCACAGAAGTTGTACATTTAGAGAGAGAGAAAAAGAGAGAGAAGTGTGTCTTCTGTTAAATAGTGCCTTCCAAATGCTGACTCTTTAGCATTTTGTTTCTCTATAATCAAAGTTCAAGAATTTTTTGGGGAATTTTCTGTGGCAGACCAACAAAAAACTGTGTATAATTGTAAGGTGAAAGCATCAGTGATCTTAGTTTTCAAAAACTCCTTACAAATGGAATGTGTTATGGTCTGTTCTTCTGTAAAGATCTTTCAAAAAAAGATTTTTTTTTTCTTGGCACAGGAACACCTTAGATCATGCTCAAGGCCCCCAAGCAAAATCCCTTTTATTTAATTGTTGAAACTCAACTCATATGGATAAAATGTTAAAAAAAAATTCCTAAACCTAATTTTCCCCTTTTTTGCATTCTTATCTAGACCTGGAACATGATAAAACCAAATTCCATTGTTTTCAAGGCTGTGTAGGGACCGTGTGCATAGCCCCGCAAAAGCAGCAGGCAGTGCTTGGATAGTTTATTTATAATTCTTCTCAGATGCTGAGGAGAAGTTGAGAGGAATTCTTATCAGCATTACATGCATCGCTAGTTTCCTGTCTGTCCTTGATATGCCTCCACATTCCTATTAACATGAGAGCGATTCATATGCAAGATGGTGAAAACTATCTCCAAATGACAAGCGGGTGTGTGTTTGTGTCTGCTCATGTGAAATGACTAAAGCCTATGTGATTCTTTGAAAAATGTGTGCGGAATGGAACTTGGATATAAGATAATTGATATAAATGCGGCTTGTAATTTATAAAGACCACCTTGGGCAAAAATTAATTCTGCTGATAAGCTGCACAGCGTATTTAATTGTGGTGGGATGATGTTTTACTGCAAGCAGGAGTGTTTGCAGAGAAGGGAGTTTGGGGGTTCTGTGAAATACTTGTGTGCTCTGTGGTATTGCCATCCGTTAGGCACTGAATCTCTAAAATGTATTAAAGCTGACAAAATGCAAATTATAGCAGATTTACAACTGAGTCTATAACAAAGGTCTTGAATAGGTTGAAGCTTTTCTTTTCGCTTCTTTTGGTTCTGCTCTTTGCAAGGTTATATTCCAGTTTCAGTGTTTAAATTTACATAGAGTATTCCATCAGCTTCTATTAGCTGTATTATAAATGAGTTATATGTTTTAATGTAAAGTCCAAACATATAAAAATATTAATTAAAAGGAAGGATTATCAAAAAAATTAAAATCATGGTTTGCAAAACCATGAATGCTGAACAAATTAAAGGAGGTCCACTGTTCGTAAAAACTCAGAAGGGAGCAGATTTGTATCCCTTCATATTCAGGTCACTGAGAAAGGTGTTTTTTTTTTTTGTTTGTTTTTTTTTGCTAGTTCCCGATATCTTTCCACATTTTTGGGGGGGGGGCTAAAGCCATTTTATTCATAGGTGTCATTAAGAAAGTAAACACATTTTGTGAAACATTCACTTTGCCTCATCTGTGAAGTAAAAGTGCAGCTTATGATGCCTCTTACATCCTGTGCATGACTCACAGTGTGCTACTACAGACAAATGGAGTAAAGTACCTGTGACATGACACTGCTGTCTGGGGTTTTGCGGGTTTTGTTTTTTTTGTTCATGCTTAATTAGCACCTGACCATCTGGAGGTGAACATTCAATGCATTATAAACAGCCTGGCTGCCCCAAGTATTTAGATAATTATTAGCTGGACTTTGTGTACATTTTGTAGCAGTGGAACATATCTGCAGTTACCCATGATGTCTCTCTCTGATGTTGCAAAATTCTGAGTTTTTCAAGGTGTTCAAAATACAGATCACAGGCAGACTAAGGTGGAGATCAAATTGGGTTTGCTGCAGGATCAGATGCATAAAATTGTGCTCCTAGAGTGTTATTTACTTAAAGCTGCAAAGCTGTGATGGAAGTATTGCATAGACATCCCTTTCAAAGGGATTTTATGTAAATTGGATGTGCGTTTCCAGTTTAACATGACCTATCAATCTTCTACAGCAGCTATGACAGCAGCGTTTCATATAGTAAATGCCTACTTAGCATATCTATAAAGGTCTGCTTTGCTAAATCTATTTCCGAACACTGCAGCTTTATTTTATATGCAACTGACATTACACAAAAAACTCATATTTGTCTCAAGTGAATTAAGCAGTTTGCCCTTTATTATCAACAGATAATTGAATAATCGGGTATTATGGAAAATATTATATACAGTATGTATACATATTTATATATATCATTATCAACTACACCTCCCCAGTATTCGAAACACAATAAGAGCCAAGTGAGACAGCAGCAAAGCATATTGGTACTGTTTTTTTTTTGGGTTTTTTTGTGAAATTAAATGTCATGCCTAATGCTAACTGTAGAACAATCATGATTCATTCTATACATTTTTTTGACCATGCTGTTCTTTTTGTGTCATCATTTATGTGATAAAGCAAAATCAGTTGTTTAAAGCTCTTTTACAACATGCCATGTTGTTAACACATTTCTCAGTTACATATAAGTTGATTTCAACCTATTCTGAGCTGCCATGTATTTAAGAAAGGTGTCATCCATAAAGCCAAACTTGGCTTTATTCTGAATTACTGTCTGTTTTCTGAAGTTTCTGAGAACTTTCTTTGACTTTTCCTTATCTTAACACTGTTCTTTATCAACTGCTCACTTTCTTTTTTGCCTTTGCTCTTTTCTGTTTCCATTGTTATACATTTATTCATGGCTGAAAGACAAAAGTAAGATATCAATATTGTTTTGCTTCTGTGGCTAGTTTCAGAGAGTGAAATTCTTGTTGTAGCTAGTTTTGCGTCCATGCTCATTAAGTGACGTTTGTTAGCAGAAAAAGTAGAAAGATGTTAGATCATAGAGTAAAGCTTGCTTCTCTTTTACCAAGTTACAGATTGCAACTCCTTTTGAAGTGCTGTTCTGTTGCTTACATATATGAGAAGCCAGTTATGTGTCATGACACATGCAGATTTCGACGCTGTAGGCAAATTTGTTATCTTGAATTAACAGGTCACAGTCCCCAGTGGAGAACATTATCAGCTTTTGTTGTTGAAAAATGTGCATACAGTGCCTTGCAAAAGTATTCATACTTTTTGAACAATTCCATGTTTCATGGCATCACAAAGACCAAGGAACACAGTAGACAGTTATGCATAAATTTGAAAAAAAGGGTTAGGTTATTCAACAATGTCCCCAGACTTTGAACATCTCATGTGATCAAGGAACAGTATTATGTATTTTCCAGGCACATAGAGCAATTTTTACAGCACCATCAAGCAACTACACTGGCTTCAGTTGTTATAAAAATGCTGCATATGTCAAACATGACTTCGACTTTGTAATTTGACACCTTAAAATTTAAGTAAATATATGGGCGATGACATTTTGGTCAGATGAGAAACAAAAAACACTTAACACCACCCTATGCACACCCTTCCCTGTGGTACAACATGGTGGTAAGAACATTCTTCAATTTGTCAGGCACAAGTAAAGTGGTCAGACAATATGAGAAAGTGAATGGAGCTACTTAAAAGGCAATCCTAGAAGAAAACCTATTACAGGCTGCAGAAGACTTGAGATTGTCCTGGAGGTTCACTTTTAAACAGGACAAGGACCCTAAACTTAAAGGCAGAGATAATACAGAATGGTTTAAATCAAAGCATATTTATATGCATGTTAGACCCAATCCAAGTTCTGATTGCAACTTGGATTGAGAACGTCTGGCAAGAGTCATGAAAATGGATCTTCACTGTGTCCGTCCTTGAGGGCTTTAATAAAAAATTGTCTTGAAAATGTCAGTTCACAATGAGTTCACAAACTATGTAATAAAATCTGATTAAAACATCTCAATTCTTCTGAATTTAAAATCTAAATGCATATAAAAAGGCTTGAGGTTTATAGACCCTTTTTCAAGGCACTGTACTTTTGTCCCTCGCTAGTAGATGTGTCATTGTTCATATGGTTCATAGTTGATGGTACAGTAAGATATGCCTACTCCCCCTCACATTAAGTCCTTTGTGATTCAGATCTATCTTTTTGGTTTTCCACCTCTTGTCTTTTTGGTAATTAAAAGAGAGGGATGAAACTTGTCATTACTGATTTTTTTTTTTTTTTTTTTTTTTTTTTTACTGTATGGAACCCTAATCTAAAGTCTTTTGCCAGTACATGTATATACTCACATATATCCATACAGTGTCTTGGTAGTCTGCTGATCAACAAATTAAAATTTGTGATTTGCATTACCGCTCCTTTTTCAGAAATGTCCTTGTCTTTTTCTGCTACATCCTTTAGATTTTTTTTGTATACTGTCATCATTCCTGTTCATTAATTCCCGCCTACATTTTTTTAAATTCTTTGTTCCTCCCTGCATTTCATCTTCTGTCTCATTTTTTCTCCTTGAATCCATCTATCAGCCGTTCAAACCACGGTGGTGGTCGCAGCAGCATTGGCAGCTTAGACGAAAGTGACCGCCAGCGCCTGATCTCGGACTTTGCCACACGAGCCATCGCCGCCCATCGACAGTGTCTTGCAAATGGAGGGGTGCTCAACAAACTTCCCAAATCTGAGTCCAACATCACTTTTCTGTCGGATGAAAACCCCCTAACTACCAAGAATCCCATCTACCATGAGGATGGAACCTTAAGTAGTCCTGAAAACCTTGGAAGCAACCAGAGGAGGAGAGACCTTCTTGGGAATTTTTCCCCTTCTAGGAGAGGGCTCCGCGAGGCCTGGTTGAGGCTCAGCTCACCCGGATGTGATTTGCGATTTGGGGGATACAATGGCACTAACAGTGGATGGGGATCAGGAAGTGGACACAGCTGGACTCTCCCATCAAGGCTACATCGAAAGGAAATGTATGATGCTTTGAGACGGCAGGTGGTGATGGATCCTGTGCAGTGGGAACAAGAGCTTCTGAAGGCTGAATTCAAGGAGAGCAAAGATGCTGGTCTGGATTCAGGCTTTGAACATGGGTTGGATTCAGATGTGATGGGAAGCCCTAGTCTTGAGCCAAAGCTGACAGTGAAGGAACAAGCCAGACAGTTTGAGCAACAAGCACTCCAAGAAATGAAACAACGACAAAGCAGAGATTCCAGAGGCTCACTGTCTTCTGACATCCTACTTTCTGCAATCACAGATACTCCCCAGCATCAGAAGTACAGCCCTTCCCATAATGCTCTAGCTCCTCAGATTATGGAAGGTCCTCCGAGTATCATTGTAACTCAAAGTGATGGAGGCACTCCTCCACCGAGTCACAAGCCGACGCCTCCTGTACTAAGGCGCTTTGGTGCAAGTTTAACTGGAAATCACATTGCAGAGGAAAGACTTCAGGTACATTTGGAGGTGATACCAGATCCACCTTCAACACCTCCACCACCACCTCCATCACCACCACCACCACCTCCCAGCTCTGCTCCTCCTCCCCCTCCTTCATCTCCACCTCTGAGTAACACTTCCATCCCTCCTGCCTCTCCAGCTCCATCTAACTCCACCCCTAATGGTGCTTCTACTCCTCCGCCTCCTCCACCTCCTCCCCCACCACTTCCACCTCCACCTTTACCACCCCCTGTATCTCCCTCGCTTCTGCGTCCGTCCATGTTTGTCCTCCCCACTCTCTCAGAGGCGCCAGTGCTGCGGCCCGTGTCTCTTCGGGCGCCACCGCTGCCCGTTCACACGGAGCCTGAGCCTCCCCGGAAAGAGCTGAAGGGAATCTTAAAGAACATCCAAAACATAGCAGACATCGAGAAGTCTGTGGCCAACATGTTCAGCCAGATAGACCAGAAACAGATTCCACTCAAAAAGGTCATGAAGAGCCGGGCTTCTGTGGACTCTCTGGATTCTCTTGACTCTTTGGACACATTGGCGGTGGGGGGAGAGCCAGAACAGAGAGGAGGAAGAGGAGAAGGCGAAGGAGGAGGAGGAGGTGAGGGAGAGAATAACTCCCCTATTCGACACATTCCAAACCCGAACATGAACTCTATTGTCGAGGAGCTTGAGAAGCGCTTTCCCTCTCAATCTACTATGCTCTAGCCTTTACATTTTTGTGAAGGGAGTAGTTACATAAACTTTTAAGCAAACTAAAATAAAATTCCTCTCTTCCTATTTGACGCAAGACGATATAAACTGAAAATGAAGGGGGAAGAGTTTAGATGTCTTTTAGTTACCTCAAGGTAACCTGTTCTCATTAACATTTTATATACTGTTAACATAAATTGCATCACTGTTGATATCAATCCATGTTCCAGTCAATGTTTTTCTTATCAAAATCTGTAAGGGAGACATGGGATTCTGTGAAAAAGTTGAACAGAGGTTTGAGTTGTTTTTAACACTAAATTAAGCTTATGAACAAGTCCAGTTGTGGTGAAATGACTGTGAAGAAATCTGCCAGGAACATACAAAGACAACTATGCTTTAATATTTTAGTCTTTTTTTAATAGAATCTTTACTTTAGTCCTACAGGGCAGAGGTAGGAGATAACACAAGTGTCAATTACTCTACTCTATTGGAACTTGCAAAAGAAAAGCTTTAACAGTAATGACTCGAGACTTAACTTGTACTCGTGGTCTGAGACTTGAATTTCATGAACAGCCATTTTTTCTCATGTAATCAGGTGTGCAAGCAGGCTTGCTTTAAGCCACAGCCTGCAGTTTTGACAGTTTACATGCATATTCTGTGAAATGATCTGAGTTCAGTTCATTAAGCCAGTAATGCTATGAAACATTGGTTATTAATGGTTCACATTGCACTCTGTCCATGCTAGCTTTATAATTGTAACCAAATAGATTTATATCAACCAAAACAACATCATAATATTTTGATTAAAAAAACTTAAACCCTCAGTAGGCAAAACAATTTGAGTTTTTCAAAATAAAATTCTCTACATTCTCTCTGACTCACTACATTGTGCCTCTCTTTATATTTTGTAAATTATGACATACTTTTGAACATCTTTATTGTTTAGATGTAACAACAAACATTAAAGATGCAGATTTATGGTATGTTTCATATTAATTATCCTGCAAAAAGGAAAAAAAAAATCCCCCCCCCATGCTATTCTGCACTGGTTGGTAAAGGAGAGGACACTTTGAGCACAGGGATAAACAGATGTCAGTTATGTCAATACAAGCACTTCCAGTTCTTTAAAATGAAAAATAAAAAGCACGTACTGTAGATTAATATAGAAAACCAACAATAACTTCCGTTAATTTGATTCAACATAAATGCCTTTTTTTGAATTTGCTAAATAACATATCATACCAATTTTGAAAACAATTTGCTATACATTCTAACATTTTTAAACACTATGTTAAATATGACATTTTCATAAACATAATCATTAAAATGTCATGTTTTAAATAAGAGTGTATACATTTACGTATATCACCATATTTAAATTAACCCAAAAATTGTAACTTATGTATCTTCAGCCTGGTGATAAATATTGTGTTTCATTACTCAAGAATTTTGGCAAACTTCTGATTCAAGATGAAATAACGCAGATAAACAAAAATGTATCTGTTTGGAAACCCAGATATCAGCCAGTAAACACTGTATGAGTCGACCTCTGCTTTCTTCTGTTCAGATATTTGGATGTTGATACTTTTGCTTTCAGTCTTATGTCACTGTATATTTTTACATTTTCATTAACATTTGTCTTCTTTCCTCTAGTCCTCTTCATACTTTCCCATTTATATTTTTTTTTGTTATTGCCATTGCTACATAGTCATTAAGTGTCCACAGTAATCTTTTTGTTTCTGCTTTTTTAAGTGCTTATTTATTTTCTGTTCCTTGTATTTTTAGTTTTTTTGTTGCTGTTTAATTTGTATTTTAGTCACGTTTTGTTCTCAACAATTTGAGTTATTTATCCAGCATCTGTTCATCTGCATTGGTTAAATATCTTTAGTTTTTTTTTGTTTGTTTGTTTGTTTGTTTTAAGGGTAAGAGCTGCTTATATGTAAGAGAAAAAAACAAAGAATATTTGCAGACTGAGTTTTTTTATTATTACTGGTTGCAATGCATTTTTACACAGTGTTCTGTAGGGAGTTTTATTTAGTTTTGGTTTAAATAAAACAACCCTATTTTTGAGTACTTACTGTGATGATATGGAATTTTTTCAATGACATATATTGAGCTGAACTACAACTAATTTATTTGCAAGAAAAGCTAAATGTACCTATATCTGGTACAAAAACAAAAGCTGAAATAGTGTGCTTTTGTGTTGCTGCATAAATCCAGCTCTCTTTCCACTTTAGAAAACAGCCTCAGGGTGGAGCGGCGCAGCCATGGGCAAAGAAAAGAAATATGCTTAGATTAAATGAAAGCACATGTGTTGTTTTAGGTTGATGACAATTTGCAGAAAACCTCTTCATGGGTAACAAGGTGCAAAATGTCCTTCATTCCTGCATAATAACTGGATAACAGAGTAATTCATAAACCTGTAGTAATAAAACACATTTAAAATCAAAAGACATTTCCTTTACGTGTAAGGAATGTAGACCTTCATCATTAAATAAATCTGTTTTTCTCATGGGGAAAAAAGGTAAATATGCATAAGTTACAACATCTTTACTTTTTGAAGTCAGACTAATTTTAGTAAAAAAAAAAAAAATACCAGAGTTGGTTATTTTCATACAGATACATTTGAAACCTTGGTGTGTTTGTAATGAGCATAATGTAAGTAAGCTGTTATGCTTCACTAATAAACCTATGAAATAATAACACATATTCCTCAAAATAAACAGTTCTAAAAGGTATTTACAAAGTACAACCAGAATATTTTCAGGGACTGCTGGGCTGTTCGTCATCTAAAGGTGGTTGTAAATTCCCATAGGTCCATTAGGTTGTATGGGAATCTGTAGCGTTTGCAGAAGGTCTACATCATAGTCTGCATCCAGCCTAAAGAAATGTCAAGGCAGTTTTGTAGAAAATTTTCTACAGAGATGTCACTTGTGACTGCCTGCCTGAGAAACCTGATGACAGATCACTTTACTTTCATGAGAATCAGACATGGTAAATGTGTCTCTAATTGGAAGTCACAAAATGTGATGGTTGAAATATTCTGCCTTAATATGGACATCACTTCAAGAAACTGATGAAACGCAAAGTATTCAATGGTTAATCAGTATCCCTGGCTACCATTACAGAACGAAGACAAAAGGACACTCCAAGCGAATCAGGAAAAAGGTTATTGAAAAGTTTGAGTCAGGGGATGGAAACTAAGAAATAACTAAGATACAGAACACTCCCTAGAGTTTAGTTAAATTCATCTTCAAGAAATGGAATTAATATGTCAGTTGTAAATCTGTCTCCATTATGCCACTCTCGCAGAGTGAGCTTGCAAAAAAAATGAGGATACCTGCTGAAGGAGTTCTGCTTCAGCAGCAGAGAGGAGAGAGACTTTATTTTATTGGCCCATTTCAAGATACCTTATGAACCAGAAGACTTATTTATTAACTAAAATATGAAGGAATGTATAGAATCACTCACTAATTTACATTGCAGTGCCTGACAGAGGGCATCATCCCATCTGCTCTCTTCAATCTCAATTTTTAAGCAATACCCTGATATGGAAATAAACTGCTTCATCTAAAAGTTAATTTTACTTCCTGATATTGATCCAAATGCTAAGATGCTTGCTTTTTTTTTTTTGTAGCAAATTCAGTGGCAATTGACTTCCACACGTTTCTGCATTTGTTTCACAAGACTAGCGCTGTTGATCATGTCACTGTAATTGTATCCAATCATGGTGTGCAGCCAAATAAAACCCACTGTGATGCTGACACCCTTTGCATTATAAGACGATTTCTGCTGTCAGATATCCCACTGGACGGTTTCCTCGTGTAATTTTACAACGCAGTGAGCTGGGATGTTTTTCAAATGCTCAGCGGCGTGTTTCCATCAACTCAAAGTCATATCCAACTATAGACTCTGTGTTGTCATGATGCGATTTCTATCAAGGGCTCTGCGTGCTCAAAACAATACCCGCGTCACACATTCAGATGAGTGGCTCGACATAAGCAGCAGCGTGAATATGCAAACACACAGTGGCACCGAACAGGTTGCACTGCGTCTGTTTCACATGACTGGGCTGAAAATGTTTTATGTCGAGATTAGCTTTCAACCTCAGTCTGCTGCATCTTATTACACAGCCGCACACTCGTACGCGCACTGGATCTTCTTTGCCACGCTGAGAGATTGTTCTTTATACTATTTCAGTTGTTCTTGTAAAACAGAGCGCGGATACATCACCACATCTTTGAAAATATGTTTGTTTTATCCACTGCATGTCACATTGAACTGAGAAACACAAGTATAGGACAAAGCAAATATGTTTATGGGAGGCCAACAAAGCAGCAAGCACCTGCTGCACACAGCACAGAACATAATACATGGTCTGTGTTCATATGTAATGCTTGACTTAATATTAATGCTGTTTACAATAAATATTTTACCCAGCTTCTTTTACATGTTGGCAAGGCTTAAACACCTTTTCTACTTCGCTAAGCCTAGGCAGTGACTGTCTGATTAGGTTCACCTATAAAACCTATTTGTAAAATTTTTGAAATTCAGTTTTTTTCAAAATTGTTTCATCCTATATACATATCATAATAACATTTGATTTTAAAAGGTATCTGTTGTAAAAGTGTGTCAAAATGCCAGAATAATTTTTTTTTTTTTTTTGTGGTAGCACGTTCGCACACTTGAAAAACTTTAGGAAAATGCATATATTTAACGGAGGGAAGAAAAAGTCAGAAGAATAAAAGAACGGCAAAAAGTTGTGCAAACTACAGAGTATAAAGCATGGTACTCAACACATTTTTAATCAGTTGTTGGGGGATTTGAGCTTTCATGCAGACCTTAACAAAACCATATTTTTCCTCGAGGTCAACTAACAGTGAGGAGAGAAAACAAAACCAGTTTTTGGTACTTCAGATGGTGCTTTGCCAGTGGAAAGAAAATAATTGATGCCCCCCAAAAAAGTTAAGCCTAAAGCCCAGTCAAAGTTCTGACTTTGATCTGATAGAGAATCTGTGGATGGAGCTTAACATTAGGGTGATGACAAGGAGGCCTTCCGATATCAAAGAATTGAAGCTCACCACCAAAATAAATTCCAGTGAAAACACTCAAAAAGAAGCATTTGGTTGCTTAAAAAAGGCTTAAATTTTCATTAAGCCTTTTTTTTTTTCAAAACTGAGTATTATTTTACATTTTTCTATGTTTTTTGAGATGAATGTCTCATTGACTCTCTGAAACAAACTTTGTGTTTGAATGAGAATATGAATTAAATCAAAATCTACAAGGGTTGTGAATAATTTCGGGAATAACTGCAAGCATTGAATCTGTTTTTTTTTTTTTTTTTTTTTTTTTTTTTTTTAAACTCACACAGTCCCAGACTACATGACTGGGGAGTCTTTGTAAACATCCCACACATCCACGGGAAGAAGATGAAAACAAAGAAGTTACTGAAAAGCTCCTGGATTCAAACCAGAGACCTTCTAGTCATCATAACACAGAACATTTTACACTTTTCCCTGCAATTTGAAAATTAATTTGGTTGTGAATTACTAATGTAAAGAGGCACCACATTTGTTTTCTTCAAAAATAGGCATATTTCAATATACTATTAAGTTTGTGATACAGAGTCTGACACATGGGCAACATTGGAATTGCACCCGCTGATTTTAAGCCAGATTCCTTTTCAGTATGAAAGCAAAATACCTTTACACAAGTATTTTCAGACAATGTACAAAATAGCTTTGAGGAATTCTTTTTTGTTACCTTTTTATGTTGGTTTGACACCCCTCAAAAGCAGTTCTAATTAATTTACAAATGGAAAAAAGTGGAACAAAGTCAGAGAATGAGATCTCATTACAGAGAGAAGAGCTGAGGTAGGCACAGGCTGTGAAACTGATGGAGGAGAATGAAATGGGTGAATGTACACAAACACAGAGCTTCTCTGTAAGGGAACTAAGTGATAAAATGCGGATAAAAAGAAGCATGAGACCATTAGCAGGTTGTTATGGTCTGTTCCTAAGACCTAATAATATTTCCCCTCTCCTATTTCTGCAAAGCACTGCAGGACAAGGTGGAGAGGACAGAAGGAGTCGGTCATGTCGGACCTGCTCCTGTTTGTGCGCTCGGTGGAGATTAGATGGCTGTTTGTGTCTCGAAGGGACCTCATAATGCGTCTGCGGAGCAACAAGGGCACAAAGATAGAGACTTATCTTCACACACTGACTGCACTGCACACATTACCAGGCACTAAATGATAGCTGGAAACACAAATGCACACTTTGGTTTTGTTGTTTTATTTTAACTCATAAAGTTCCTCTTAAAGCACCCTGTTTGTCTCAGCTGTCGGTCCTTTCCTTTACTCAGCTATTTAGCCTGTCACTTAAGCCACTCGTGTCCATCAGTGTAAAGTTGTTTACCTTTTTCAAAGCCCTGTCTCTGCTCTGTTTGGTCCGACTTTCATTTTAAGGTGAATTTTGATACTGAACAAAGACCTATAATTTCGTCCTGGTGTGTGAATTGTTTATGGAAGAGACAGAGTTGTGTCCTCATTTGCATTTCTGAAAGAAATCAATGAAGTGCTCAAGTGCCTGAATAATTTGTACGGGCCTGAGAGAGTGAATCCGATGTGTCCTCTAAAAGTCTGCATTTGTTGTTCTGTGATGCATCTTCATTTTACCAGCTCATTACTTCTGTTACACCCCACACTGCTTCCTGTATTCTCCAGGTTCTGACACACTGACAAAGAGACTAGTGACTATTTCTTCTCTCTCTTGCAGTCTTATGTTGAGTTGTTCCACTTACATCGGCCCTTGTTATGTTTAATTTATGATTTTGCTGTTTTATGCGTTTCTTTTGCCACATCAGAAATCATTCCACACTGTGGGAAACAGTGTCGAGCTTTCGTACAAATACTGCGGCAGTTGTAGTCCGAACTGTGGTCAAATCAACAAAAGGACTTTGAAAACAATACTTTTTCCCTTCCTATTAAAGGGACATTGTGTGACATTGCTGCCACACAGTCAGTTAAATAAAAATAAAATAAAAGCCAATATATGGAGGGAAAAAGCTTGAGAACTGAGAAAATAGTAAAAATGTATGCATTAAAAAAAGCAATTTCTAAATAATCTTTAAATTCAAGACAGTACTGGTGCAAAGACCTGCAAAAGTTTCAAACATTTTTTCTTTATCTCTACCATTTTCACCACCTTTTCACTTCATTTTTAAAATTCAATTTTGACTTTAACATTAACTTCTCTAATTTTATTCTTCACCACAGTCAGTTCTACCAGCTAAATGTGAATATCTTACCTACGATTTTAAGAGACAGTGCACTAGTTAGGTCTCTGTCTTATTGCATTTTTCCTGTTTTCCCTTGACATACAGTCATGTTAAAAAAAAAAAGGCAATGACTCTTCTATCAATTTTAGGTCTTCAAAGTATAAGTGACCAGCTTTTGAAATGATGTGTCTCTCCTGAGTTTCTGAAAGCACACAAAACACATTACACAATGTTCATGTCTTAAGAGAAAAAACCTGAAAGATTTGTGAAAAATTAAGCAAACTCCAAACTTTTTATTATAAAAGTGATGTGCTTTCAACTTATAATGGCTGTTTGTGTAAATCTTCTGTACCAAAGCACAATACTGCAACCCATACAAACGATTCTCATCGTCTCTGCATTTAGAAACAGCATTGAAAAAAGTCTGTATCATGTCAAATGTTATATGCTTAAGGTTTAAGGTTTTCTGGTAATGTTTAGCTTATTTCTTCCACTTTTCTCTTTAATCTTCTAGGCGTGGATATGGCCAACATGAGGTAAGTGTCTTTCTTTTTGTTGCTCGATATAATTGGATATCTTCATGTATTATTTTCTTTTAGTATCATTCATTTGATGTCTAGTTATCACCCTCTTTGTTCTCTTCAGTTCTTTGTTCTTCTTTTTTTTGATGCAATAAAGATGAAGTTGCATGTATTTGTGTCTCAATAACTGACTTTTTCATATTTTCCTTTTAATCAGAGTTCAAACTGGCTTTGAAAGTGTTATTCCTATTGTTTGAGGGAAAAAAAGTAATAAAGTTATGCCTTCAACTACTGGCTTGAATGAAATGGCAGTCTTCTGAAAATGTTCTGACTTCCTTGATCAAACTGTTCATGTGATTTAAAAAATAAATAGCAGTATGAAGATGTTTGACATCAGTGAGAATAGCGCTAAGATCTGGAAGAAAAACAGATCTTAAGAAATTTTTTGCTGAATTGTTAGTCAGGAAACAAACACCCAGTTAGGTTGCAAATTAAAACCTTTAGATTTGACAGACAGGGTGTTTAAAATGTTTTACACAGGTTAAAAAGCACCAAATATGCCTCCATTGAAAGATATTTTAGAGAGAGCTGCAAAGTGTTCGTTAATTCAACAAATACTCATACTAAGGTTTCAAATTGGGAACCTTAGATTAACCGTCAGATTAACAATAAATTTATATTTTCATTTGACTCACTCACTAATGATGTGGATGAAGCAGACTCTCCTGTTTTGGCAGACATTTATCTGTCTCGATGCACACAGCTTCAATCCTCAGTACGCAGACAAGCTGCTTCTGCTGATGTTTTAATCCTAAGCAGTTTGCTGATGCACAAAGCTAAAGCTAGTGTGTTCACTCTGCATTCTTGACTCATTCCTAATTCAACTTGAAACATAAATTCAGTGTGTGCAGGCAGCAGAAAGTGCTGTTTTCTTGCTTTATAAAATTTGATTTTTGGGTAATAATTTTTAGTTTACTGCTAAGTTGTTTAGTTTCGCTCTAAGCAAATTTACTAACAAAGATGGTGATCTGGGAAGTGTACAGATCTGGTGGCAGGGAGTTGCAGCAGTCAGTAAAGTCTCTCTTCCAGTGTGCCATCACTATAATGGATACAGATCTATAAAGATTTGTAGGAATTACTCAGATTGGTACATAAATAAAATAGCAAAATGTCATCAAGGGACAAGTGTTACAAAATGAAAAACAAAGTGGATTTAATATTTTCTTTGGGGGGAAAAAATCTTCCTGTTAGATTTGAAAATTGTGTCACATGACTATAAATGAAAATCTAAACACTTTTGATAAATGTTAAAACTGATGGTTATCATAAAGTGTCATCCATTTTGGTCACTACTATTCTCATGCCAGATAATATTTATTTTGCACTTAGCTATTTTTTATAATATTAATCTAGAGCAGGAGTGCCAAAGCTCCTTTGGACCTGGAGAAATGTTCAGTACAGCTTCTTAACATAGCAAAACTGAAATCAGGCATAAAGTTATGAACATTTCTGTCGTCTTTCTTTTCATGCTCTACTCTTTCTTTCCTTCTGAAAGACACAGCAGCTACTACGACCCTCTCTGCTCAGGCCAGAGGTATTCTGTATTTTCTTCATTCTTCCTGCTTGATACTTTAAACTGCTTGCTTGTGTTTTCCTCTTAGCTTGTTCTGTCTCTCAGTTAGGAGCATGTAAGTGTGATTTGTTGCTAATAACTGGCTTTACATTCAACAGGAGTTATCCATGGAGTCTGGCATCGATCCCGGCCAGGACTACTACACACAAGATTATTACAACTATGACCATGGGTTAGTATCTTTTTATTTACTGTGCTGTAAAAATGTTTTTTTGTAGATGGAAATTACATGTTCCAACATGTGTCCTTGTGTTTTGTAGTTCCATTCTTTTCAAGGTGACTGCAGAAGGTGATGAATGTAGATGTTTTTATTGGATGTTTGTCTTTAAATGTGTCAGTATTTCTCACCAAAACTAAAAAGCTGAATTCATCGAAACTTGGTTGGATAGTCAGCAGGCAAGAAAGCTATACATCTGTTCTGTTTCTGTTGATTATGATAACCTTTATTAAATCAGCCAAATTGGTCAGTTGCCATGCCAGAGGAGCATGCGCTCTGATTATCATAATACTGCCTTGCAAAAATATCCATAGACCTTGAACATTTCCACATTTTTGTCAGATTTCCTACAAGCTCAGGTGCAGCCGCAGGGAAAGGTGCTGGTTCTGACACAGAAGCCCCGATTACAAATGCACACCACATTTTTTCAAATTTTGTTTCTGAAAAATGTTGTAGGCGTTGTATCCTTTTTCTTCAGAGTCCAGGAGAAAGACTGAATATCTCACTGACCAACGTCACTAATATAATGACGTTGCTGTTTGCAGTGAGACTTTTAAAAAGTTCGTAGACCGTAACGGAGGATGGATAGTTTTTCTAGACGTGTACTTGTTTTGTTTTGATAAGGTTGAAAAAACGTAGCAGTGTTTTATCTAGTGTGTTCACGTGTGCTACACACTGGATAAGGTTGTTATGAGAAAAGAATACATACCAACTCATCATTGATCCAAATCTGACCTTTGGCCAGGACCAGTGACAGCCGAGCATCAGGAGTTCAATGTCTAACCATTACGCAGCTGAGTTTCATGTCGGTCACGCAGACGCCACTTTGACATCAAGCTGATTGTATCAGCCGTACACTGTTGGATACTGCCAGTCTTGACACCTGCAAACTGCCTCATGACAGGCTCATAACAATTGTGAGCCAAAGAAAGTCGATCAATATCGTTGTGTGCGGGGGGGAAGTGTGTTTGTGTATATACAGGGTCTTTGATGTTAAAGGAAACAGGAAATACAGTACAGAAGCTTCAGTACGATCTCCACGCCGATTTGATCAAAGTGTTTATGACCAAGTCCAAAGGAGTCTGGCTGCATCCCTCCGCCTGCCTGCCATCTGCAACGCATTCTATCTTTTTCAGCTTCAGACTCCCAGGAACTGGATTTTATGCACTCTAACACACACCTGTGACACACAAGCACTCAAAAATACACAACAGAAAACGTTCACACACATAGCTTCCCCTGTGGCAAACATGTTAATTCACTCATACAATCATTCAGAAGCACTTTCCTGCCTCAACTTTCACAAAAAAGCTTCCTCTCTTGCTCTTGCTCTCTCTCTCTCTCTCTCTCTCTCTCTCTCGCTCACGCACACAAAGAGCTAATTCTCTCCACCCAAATTTGCAGCACCGCAGCAGCTAATCAGGCAGCCAGCCGTGGAAGCAGACAATGGGCCAGATGCTGGTGGCTTAGAGCAACATCCACAAACTCATGTCTGACTCTACATGCATACAAGATCAGTACACAAAATCAGACTGTGTAAAAATGACACCTAATTAGTTTATCTGTTTCTGTGAATAAACGGCGCAGGTAGAACATCCTGCCGAGTATTAAACTGGCTCTCTAGGTAAACAAAACTCTTCCCATTCAGATTTTTTATGAGACGCAAACATATTTATGGTTCTTCTGGAGGCATTTTAATCTATTTGGAAACATGATCTATCGTCCTGATTCAATATCTTTTGTCCTCTATGTTCATCTGCTCCCAAAAAGATGCAACTTGACTGGAATTTTATACGAGTTATACCATTACCAACAGCCAGTAGCCCAATTCAGCTTGGATTTGAGGAGAAAATAGCATAAATCATTTATTGCAAATATCTCCAGTTTTAACAATATTTATTCAAAAAACAAAACAACTTCATCTTACTCTCCACATACAAATAAAATACTCCAAATGATTAGCGAGCAGAACAAAGAATAACTTTTAAAGTTCTACAGATCTGTCTATAAAATGTCTTTTTTTTTTTTTTATGTATGGTGCAGTACTGTACACTGACTCTTATTTTTTCCCATGACATCAGTTTTATTTTTATCATCAATACTAAATGCATTTCTAACCATGAGTGAATTTCCATTAGTGGCGACAAAGCGTCTGCATAGAGTAGTATTAGATCATTGGTAATGGTTACACCGCTTACATAATTTCTGGAATTTGGCACCTATGCAGTATTTGCATCATCTTAATGTTGTAACACTTATATCGATGAATGTGTCAACTTGACAAAAATAGTTTGTGGAAAGATTATGTATTGTACATAATATTGGCATAGATAGGATACACAGGAAGGCAATGTTGGAGTGTTATCTACCTAAAGATGCACATATTTAAAAAAATAAATAAATCGATAGAGTGCAATATGTTGGATTACTGAGCTGCATGGTCCAACCTGATGGACAATATTTTCTAGAGATAATTGGTAAAAGGGTAAAAACAAACAAAAGTAAAAAGGCCTGCCCTCAGTTATGTGCAATATACTGTATTGCAAGTTATATTGGACTTCTGTGGCTTGAACCATAAAAAACATTATCTCTCTTCTGGCTCCAGCTTCATATTAAATGAGAAATTATGAGGCTGGGACACCATGTTGTGTAGTTTGAGGGAAGACAGGAAATTTTTCTACTGCTTCTAGAGCTTCCATTTAGTTCTCCCATCTCTGCTTTAACAGTAAACCTAATTAGCAGTGGTCAGAGTGATCTCAGTCAGTGCATGAGTAGATGAGTAGGGTTGCCTTCCCTCTTAGTCAACTGACAAAGGTTGTTGAAGAAACTGATGGCCAACTCAAAGTTACTGGTTTTAAAATCCAAAGCTTTGAACATCTAAAAGGGACCACTCTAGTCCAGCTTTGAGGATCTTTGACCTAAGGGCAACTTAGAGTAAGAGGCATGTTTTTAAACTGGTGGTTGAGTATCCAGAGAGAACATGTAGAAAGACCCATAGGCCAGGTTTCAAACCATGAGCTATTTGATGCAAGACAAGAGGACTAACAACTGTACCACTGCAGTCCGTTCTCAAATCCAGTTGAACAATGAGCTGCACATATTGATCTGGTCAAATTATTCAACATTTACAGTTTGACTGTAGAAAAAGTAAGGTAAAGCTACAAACCTGCCAGGAAGTTGTTTTTCGCCTACATTTACGGGTGAGGCAAAGGTGGAAGAAGCTTTTGACCCAACAACTATATGTTGTGAACTCCACAATGAACAAGTGCAAGAAAAAACTGTAAGAAATCCCCATTTTCAGTTTCCTACAAGCAACATAGGAGAAGTAGTAAAGTCGTGGTCGGATGACAGAAAACGTAAACGTTTTAGTCTAAATCTAAAACGATATGTGTGGAAGAAAATACACATTATTGGCATCATGAAACACAGTGATGGCCACATCATGCTGTGGTCATGCTTTTCTTCATCAGGGACATGGAAACCCTCATTGTTCTGCTTCAGAAAAAGAAATCAATCAATTCAGATTAAAGTGATCTCAGTCAAATATAACAACAAGCAAGTTCATAAGATATGTCACCAAAATTATGTTTTTGGGGGGAGAATTATAAACACTTAAAAATAAAAAAATCATAGTTTGAATAGCTTTTTTAAGAATTATCTCCTAAAAAGGTCAAATGTTCTGGTCTAATTATTTAACATTCACAGGAATGCTATGTTAAGCAGGCTGGAAGTGTTTCACAAATGAAAAAATCACCAATAGTGATCCTTGTTCCTTTGACATATCTGAATGTGATGGTAATGTTACTACTGCCCTCTAGTGGTGACATAGAGTAGAGAGGAGGAATAGTAAAGAAACAGGTAAAATGTGAAATAAAGCAGATCTGTACCAAAGCCTATCAATAATTTTGTTTTCGCTGCACTTTAGATTTAGTCTGCAAACTCATAATCAGAGATTAGTGACCGATTAAGACTCACTACATTAGCCTGAAGAAGTAAAACTGTCCGCTTTATGAATGTGACATTTATATATTACCTGGTCTTTCTGCTTAAACTCCTTCATTTTTCACTCTTTCTTTTGTTCCTCTCCTCTTTGTGTCTTTTTTCCCCCCTCGACCTTGCTTTCCTCTCACCTGCACCCATCTGTCATCCACGTCCCTCTTCCATTTGTTTATTACTTGGCTGCCTAATGTAATACCAGGGCAACTTCTCCCACAGCCTGACTGTAAGCTTAGTAATTACACAAGACAACTTCTCCGTTCAACTCCGGTAATGGACTCACAGCAAATTTGTTCAGTTAATCACACTGCGACATATTGTTTTCAGGAAACCATTTAGTTGAATACTTTTTTCTTTGTTTTGACCCACCGGCTGTCTGAGTTGCTGGCTACAGGGCATGGAGCCCAAGTTGTGATACAGAACAGCTTTCTTGGCCGGGGACGTCGGGCAGTGCTCCCAGCAACAGACAACAAAGGGAGGCATAAGGGGTAGGGGGAATCGATTCCTGCGTTTTCCACAAACAGAATGGCCCCTGGCAACAAAATGCTCCTACTGTGATTAAGGCAGCTTTGTTTAGGCAAGTCATTAGAGACTGCTTATCATTGTGCTGAGCCACATTGTTGCACTATGTGTCACTTCTTGGATAAGTGACTTCGGATAGAGAAGTGTGCGGTTTTCTTTCAAGCTTCTTTCACTCCTGTCTCAGCTTCTGATTGGCTGATGTGGCTCAACATAAAGAAAGAGAAGTATAAAAATATAAGGGCTCTCTGGTTGCTTGTTTTTTTCTTCTTCTTCTTGTCTGTAATACCTTGTTAAATTCCTGCTCTGTTTGTGCAGGTACGAGCTTCCTCAGTACGGCAGTCGCAGGAAGCTGATCTCACCATCCGGTCTTTACGATGAGTATGGAGAGGTTGTGGTTGATGACGATGGCAGCTACTACTACAGCCCACAGGAGTCAGACGGAGAGGTAAGATCGAAGTGAAGTGGTCAAACTTTCTTGTTGCGAGATTTACTTTATTTTTCATAATTCATTGTCAAATTAGGTGCAAATTAAAACATGATGAATAATAAAAATCCCGCAGCGAAAGAAACAATTTCATATCCACAAAGTCAGGTAAGAAATGAGAGGGAAAAATGAAGAGCAGCCAAGATGTTAAAATGGCTCCAAAGATTTGAGTAATTTCAGTTTCTGGGTTTTTTTTAGACACCAGCAGGAGAGTAAAATTGATTTTCTTTTAAAGCATTTTTATACATTTATGTATAAATGTATAAAAACATTTATACACATTTAGACAGTCAGACCAGCTGATTCCACGTCAGTTCCAAACAAAATAAAATGGATCATTTCTGTAATTTAATGTTTTTAAAATTAGGCTGGTGAAACTCTTTTTAGACGTCTCCTGTAAATGCATGAAAGAATGAAATAGAGCAAGCTAGAACTTTTCCAAAAATATTTTTTTTACAGAGGACAATAATACTAGAGATTATATATGTATTTTTTTATATGTATTCTTATATTTTATTATGCATTGCTGGAGCCATAAATACTACCACTACCAAAATATTTGAAAAAAATCTGAGTGGTTTTATAATCAGAAATCAGTAAATTGTAAAAGCCAAACTGAGAAAAGCTGGAAGGGAAAGTTTTTTTTATCTCTGTAAATTTGAGAACACATAAGCATTGGTAATAAAGTGTTTCATGTTTTTTTTTTTTTTAAGTCGATGACAAGACATTAGACTATATGGATATTTTACCTAAACGGTAAAAATATAAAGTAGAGACCTACATTTAACAAATGCACACATATTGTTTTAAAAATAGACATAATACAGGTGTAATATAATAATCTCATGACATTGGCTAACATTCTGCAAGTGTGTGTGCCTCAGTCAGTACTACACACAGCCTACAAGTATAAAGGTGTAATTTGGAACATATTGCAAGCAACAGTGAGGACATAAAGTCCAGGGCTTTTTGTTAAGTTGTCCCTTTTTAATATTCTTCACATGTTCTCTGCTGAGGACAGGTCAGGACTCCAGGCAGACTCCGTCAGAACACGTTGCCTCTACAATCATGCATTCGTAATATGTGCAGAATGTGGCTTTGCATTGTGTTGTTGACAAGGTTAGACGAGGTGCAGACAAAGCATCCTTTCTGCAACTTTTAATTGGAACTTGTGGATGTAGCTCAGTCTTGTTGTGCTTCACAAAGGATTCCCATAGTAATTCCTTGCCCACTAGGTTAAATCAGCTATTGATGAAAGGCTGCTGATGATGCATCAAAGGATTTGAGATACAATTTTGATGATGTTATGCTTTTTGTTCACAAAGCTTAAATTATCTGCCTTCCTAGTGTCCATACTAGGTGGGCTGACAATTATCTCTGTTTACCATTGTGTACTTCTGCAGTTTTTGTTGCATCATTCCTGAATTTTCGACTACCTACATGTTTTGGGTTCTGATCTTGGATGTTTTGTGCCACCCGCTCGTGAGTCAGTTCATGGCTAAAAACCTTTTGTACCCGCTTTGACAACCAACCGATTAAAGTAATTTTCTACGTAGCCTTCTGTAATGAAAATGGCATTTGTATGACCTCGATAAATTATCAGCAAGATGCCCAAAGATATATTTTGGTTTGATGAGAGGTCATAATCTGTCATATTTTACAAGAATCCACTGCCCCGAATGGGATCAAAACCATAATCGATGGTTAAAGGTTTTAATTCGAAGGTAATGAAAGGATTGTGTTTAAAATAATAGCAGCATGGAGTTTAATGAGTTAGGTCATTAATTATGTGAAGAAAAAAAAAAGATCGTGTCATAGAGATATAAAAGGATGAAGGCACCAAATGGTGTCCATGCTGGTTGTAATAAATTTATATCCAAGAATCTGAGTTCAGTTACTGTTAACTTGTAGATTAAATTGCTAACTGAAAATGGGGGTGAACATATAAAAAACACAGAATTTCATAGGTGCACCACTAAAGCTACCTAAAACCTTTTAAAATTTGTCAAACCATAATTTAAGGAATATCTAAAATGGCTAGGAGTCAGTCAACGATCAGTTCTGAGGGTATCAAAGAATTTCCACTGCTACCTGGAAGTTGTGACAATTTGCAGAAGAGCACAGTGACTGGCCTAAGAAAAATACTGCGTCATTTTAAGGGCAGATGAAATATAGATGGTTAATAGAGGTTGAAGTTTTTCAGAGAACCATCAAACACTGAATTCAAGACATAGTACACTGAAGCATGGTTAAAGTATCATGCTAGTGGGACGTTTCTTTTACTTGATGCTATTTACTATGACACAAATTTCTAAATACTTTCAAAAGTGAAGAGGTAATTTCCTTGAAATTGGTGTTTCTGTGAGAAAACAACCTCAAACTCACCTGTAATTGAGCAGCAGTTATGGAGCACATCAGCCCAATCCACGGAAATGATTTTCATAATTTTGAAATTGATACAGTTTTCCTAGTATTTTGTTCTGGAACTGATTGTGCAGAGCTTCTAATGTGCTTGCATTTTCAAAAATAGAAGCTTTTATTAGGATTCCAGGATTTTCTCCCTTTGTTTAAACATACTGCTATAATTTGAACAGAGCCATTCCAAAATGGAAGTTTATAGTGATAAAACGACAACTGCTTGCTAGAAAATGGTGGTAGAAATTTGCAAAAGGTTGAATTGATCTGGATTCTTACTAGGCAGTGCTTTTGAAACAAAACAGGATTACGAACAGCACTAAAGTACAATCATTGCAATGATTACTGAAGTTACTTACTTGCTCCATTTTACTCACTTCCCAATTCTACTGAAATGTTCTGCAAGCCTGAAGTGGAGGAATGAATGCATACTATTAAAGTTCCACTAAAGCAGTCGGTGAGGGGACGTTTAAAAAGCTGACGTAAGACAGCAGAGTAGAGGTATCATCATCAGGTTCATCATCCAGACAGGTTAAATTGTCTAGAAGAACCTTTTTAGTTCCTGGGATCAAAAGCACAGGATTAAAGTTGACAGGATCTGAATCAGCAGAGCACTGGGAGGAAACATCCATAGCAAAGCATTGTGGGGAAACTTTGCATTTAGACAAGCACCGCTGAAAAGTTGAGCACAAACTAAAAGTTTGTAAAACCTTTTAGTTTTTATACTCATACTGAGGCATTTCCACAGCATTCTGAGCAAACAGGTCAGTTTAAAATAAACTTGCTTTCTCATTCTGGACGTAGCAGTGAATTGTTCTTTTATTCGTGTTTGCAGCACCAACAATGAACCTGGATTTTCTTAAAATATTAACCAATATGTCAGACGGCTTGAAAGGAGGGTATGTGTAACATTTTGGAAAGATTAAAGCCAAAAATGTGTCGATTAGATTGTGCTTGTTTTTGTCTCTAAAAAAAGTTTTGCCTTTGATCTTGCTTTTAATTAAATGAAGTTTTTGTAAAAGTAAAAAGCATTAATCCCCATATGTATCATCACAATGACAGGTGAGGAGACAGTTTCAAGGCAACAGATTAGACACTCAGACTGGCCACCAAAATTCCCATCCTCCACCTGTTCAACCTCTGAAAAAGACCCCAGGAGCTCCAGAAGCCGAGGGTGACAAAATGCAACAGGACGGTGGTAAGCCGAAAGGCTCAAGCACAACTGCCAGGTTAAAGGCCGTGATGGGAATGAACACATCTGCTCAAGCTCCGGCCATCCACTTACCATGGAATAAAGCCAGAGTGGGACCCATGGAAGACGGAAAGGAGGGAGAAGATGTCCGCCTCAGGAATCGGGAGGCAGGAAAGTCGGAAAATAAAAAAGTAAGAAAGAATGAGTCAGTGGAAAGCAGTTTGAAAAAAGAGCAGAGAGGAGAGCTGGGAATTTGGGGAAGAGACAGCAGACACAGCATGACTAACGGTCGGATGAAAAATTCAGCAGTGCAAGGAGGAGGCAACCGGCCAGAGCATGGGAGAGAGCTCCCTGGCTTGGTAGGGCTGGACGGAAGCTTGGTCATCGATGGGAATTACTTCCAGACGTTCACCGGAGCAAGTATGCCTGCACCAGCAAAACAAAAGCTGAACGAGGCCTTCGGTCTTATCTCCTTAGCCAGAAGGATGCAAGAGCCCACCAGGGTGGGTGATGAACACTGGAGCGACAGGAAAAGCAGGGAGAGAGGAGGCGACAGCAGGGAGATGTACGGCTCTATAGGCGATATGAGCGTTTCAGCAGCCGTGTCTGCCAGAAGACGCACGGCGAGGCAGTGGGAGGGAGAGACGGAGAGCAGGGACAGCATGACGGAGCAAAGTGACTCGGAAACAGGCAGCGGCAGCCGAGAGTCTCCATCTGAATTCAGCCTGTCTGACAGGAGCAGCCCAACCTCATCAGCGACAACGGAAACCGAAATCAACGAGTCGGACTTGGAAACCGAGAGCGACGACGAAAGTCGGGGCGAGGACGAAGAGGTGTCCGATTCTTACGAGGAGTCTGGAACTGAAAGTGAAGACGAGGAGGAAGAATCAAGCAGGGAAAGGTCAAAAGGTCAAAGATATGCTTCAAAAAGTAGCAAACACAGAAACAGCAGCACTGACTCTAAAAGGTATTCAAGTTCCACAGCGCCAGGACCCAAAATGTTGAGGAACTCTGGTTCTTATAAAACGTCTGGGCAAGAGAGCGAAGAAAACAGTGAGGAAGGGAGGGGAGGGAATGTCAGACTGAGGAAGTCCGCAGCCAGCAGGCGAAGTTCAAACCACGTCGGCTCAGGTGTGATGGACACCTCAGACGATTTGTCGCCCATTATGGAAGACACAGAAGAGGAAGAGAAAAGCAGCAGCCAAAGTGGAGGAAGACACAAAGAGGAGGATGAAGTTTGGGGAAATGAATCAGCTGTTTGAAATGCCAATCAGGCCTGAGCCCCCCTCCTGAGATGAAAAGCTCCGCCACTAAGTAAGGACCCGGTGAGAAGGCCTGCTGTGGGTGTGCAGTTATTACCTGAGTGGAATCTGCTGCTGTAATCTGTCCTCCACGCCTGCTGTGATTTATGCTCACAGTAGCTTTAATTTCTAGCATGTCCTCTGCTGCACTGCCGACTGTCTCTTATCTGCTGTTCTCTATCTTTTATTTCCTCGTAACTTTGAACCCCCTTTCTCCAATCAGCTTTTTTTTTTTAATACAAAAAAAAAAAAATCTGTGTCAGGTTAACATCCGTATTTGACAGCCTGTCGTTCTGGTACAAAAAGCTCTGCTACTATCCGAACAAGCCTCGGCGGTAGCTGCTGCAGCTCATACGTTGTTATTCACTGATCTCTCTTTGTAGCAGAGTTTTTCTCATTCGTCATCTCTCCTTCTGCGTGCGTCATTCTCCCGGGATCAGTCCGCTCTCCCCACATCTGTTATCTGCAGGGCAAAAGGATGCTGCCACTGTGGAGAGAAACAGAACATATTCCTTCTCGCATGCTATCAAGGTTAAGTGGAAAAACTGTGAGGGGTTACACAGTGTGAAAGCAGATTGGATTTATTTTTCACAAGTCTTTTTCATCCTGCATAGTGTTTGGCTGTGCGTGCAGGCGTGTGTGTGTGTGTGTGTGTGTGTGCAGAGAGCAGCAGTGCTGGCTCTAAGCTTCAACACCAAAGAGGATAAAGCGTTAACATCTTTTATATGCCATATTCTCAAAACGATTATGTCTGTGCTTTATTATAATTAAAACTTAAGCAGCAGATTAATGAAAGGCTGCTTTAAAATGCTCAAAATCACTTTATGATCCGCAGTGAAAAAAGTTCTGCTTTTGGAGAATGGAAATACTTGAACTACCAGACATTGACATATCCATTCAGCAAGTCCCTTAGTGGGAGATTTCATTTAAAAATGAAAGAAAAAAAATCTCACTATCTGGTATCAGCTAATCATCCTGTTATTGATTGTGGATTTAAAAAATTATCCATTGTTTATACAAAATACTTAAAATAAGTTATTTGTGTATTCCCTGCAGCCTGGCGGTAGAAAGCGGCGGATCAAGTTGATGGTTGACAGAGAGTACGAGACCAGCTCCACCGGTGAGGAGAGCATGCCAGAGACCCAACGCAGCCGTTTATCCGCCACGCACAACAGCCACGTTAACGTCAACGGTGGAATCTATGTGGCTCAGAACGGCTCCATCGTACGCACCCGACGATCAGTCAACGCTTCAGGTCCTTCCCAGAGCACCAGCTCCACAAAGAACAATCTAAAACCAAGCTCTCCCATCTTCAGCTCACGGCTGGCCAAGCACTTTAAAAAACTGGACAAAATGGCTGCCACGTTGGAGGAGAGAGTGCCCCTGAACACCACCAAGACGCAAGCAGGAGAGGGGCGCAACACACTGAGCACTTTTCAGAGCTGCAAACGGGCCGCCTCAGCAACGGCCCCCTCCTCTTTCTCCAACACTAACAAAATGCTGAATGTGTTAAACACTCGACAATCCAGCGTGTCCTTGGGGTCAACCAGCACCGACAACACAGGCCCTGAAAGCGTAATGCCTAAACCTGACTTGCTCCCGGCAGCGCTGGCTGTCACAGAGCAGGCAGAGAGCACGTCAGAGCAAGACGGGCCAGCAGAGGGCGAGCTCGAGTCAAAGGTCGACGGAAACGGCAGCGTCGAGGCTGTTTCCAGGGAACCTCTGGAGTGCCCGAGTGACAGAACACAATCGGATGAGGAAGAGTTGTGGATGGGCCCCTGGAACAACCTTCACATACCCATGACCAAACTCTGACTGAGTCCAGCGCCACTGTGCTCCTTCCTTATTGCCAAGTTCATTTAATGTTTTCAGTATATTTTCTTTTCGTTCTCTGTGAAGCTAACGGAGATGCAACAGTACAGCAAAAATATATATCAATTGATTTATACTAGCTGAAAGTGACTTGGCATTCAAATCACTGGTATCACATAAAACAAATAATTTTTCTTTTAATTTACGTTCAGTGAGATGGGGTTTAATTTGCCATTTGCAATTTCAGCAGCAAATTGTCTGTTTTGTAATTTCTGTGTTTCAATCTGTGCATCTCCTCAGCCTTGCTGACCTGAGAGCTGCAGCACCTTCAGAAAACTGGACCTACAGTGGTAACACGTATTACTTTAAGAGTGAGGGGACGAAAACTTGACTCTTTTTAATGGCCCTTTAAGCGACTGGTGTCTGTATGGAACTGTGCTTGTTTCATTCAGGTTTATGGCCAATGGTGCAACTCGACGTAAATTTGCCTGATGCATTTCATTGACACATGCAGTCTTGTGTTGTTCACACTTGCCTTTTTATTCTTGTCAAGCTGCTTGGCAGACTCGATCCAAATAAAGTTTCAATCTGTCGAAAAATGAATTTGTGGCTGCTGCGCTGCTGCACAAATGAGTGTTCTGCAGAAGACATAACAGCTAATGCCCACCACTAAAAGAACTTTTAACTGCCTGAAGAAAAATAAAAGATACTATTTTTAATAAGTAAAAAATGAATGACGTCTTCTACATGCTGTTGATTATTTACAATTAAAGTGGAAATTATTTTGAGATCAATGAGATGCTGGCAGTTTAACCTCTCATGCAGAAAAGCAAACAAACACAAATTGCAGTAAGTTATAACTTTAATGTGGATAGATCATGTTTTTAAATCCTTTTCACATTTACATAATTCAACTGTGGTCTATATAAAGTGGAACTACAGTGCCTTGGTCTTAAATCCTCAATATTGTAGCTCCACAGACATTACTGTGGAGCTACAACATCTAAGAGCAACTCATTTTGGTGCTGTCTCTTTAAATGCTAATGAAGCGCGTTACGACCTCCGGGTCGCAAAGTGTTCCACTTCGCCTAGTCAGCCATTTTTGTAATTTGATTGCACAGATATGATTATCTCTAAATGTTCACTCCCAAATTGATTAAAAAATGGTAATTAATAAACAAAAAACTGTCAGATACATTTAGAAATATATATGCTACCAAAATGAGTGAACATGGCTTGTAAACAAGGCCTCAGCTAGCACTACTGCCCAGTATGTCACTGAATGCATTTGGATCATTTTTATCCCAAAAACCTGTAGCTTCAACATTCCTGCAATTATGAGAAATTTAAATGACCGATTCCATGACGTTGTTTGACAGTCTTGCGGCAAATACTGTGACATAATACAGAATCTGAACGGATTGAAGAATACACACTCCGAGAAACGTCCAAGTACTCAGCTAGACTTATTTAAAAGTTAATTTTGCGTTACCTATCTCCTTTAATATGCTAACCTTTTGGTACATTGCAAATAAAAATCAGTTAATGTTTTCTAGATATTTTTCACAGTTGATTGTTTTTAGTGAGACCTAAGCCCATCCTGACGGCAGGAAGGGGTTCGGTTTAATTTCCTGTGAGATCCACTTAACAGAACACATCTCCCTTGTCAAGGCTCCTTATGATATAGGTGGCCTAACTTTTTAATTGCGAAGCACATTATAGTGAATTGTTTCATCCGAAGTCTCAAAGAGGAAGGATCATTAACCTGCAGAATTACCAGGTTTTAAAACTGGTAATTTAATTTGATGACTGCATAATTTTGCATTAAGGGACTTGAAAGACTGAGCTGTACTGGTGCTGATATTTGACACAGAGGGCTCCTTATTAAATGGAAATAGCTGACTGAGCCCAGAGTTATATTTCAAACATTTTCTGGAAGGCTGGGCACGTCTGAGCAACTGTTATGGATTCAACCAAATGACCTGATTATGTCACTGAAAGCTGTGTCCACTGTGGCACACTGAAGAAGATGGCAAACTAAACTTGGCTCATTAGGCTACAAGCTGGGATAATAGTAAAATGATGTTTAACTCAAAACTAAAGTTGAACAATAATGTTTGTTTTTCTAAATGGAACATTTTGTTCAAAAGAACATGGGAGTAAGACATACAGGCACAAACAAATTGACAATAGTGACCGGCGCTGAATTTACACCTTTTTGAATGATTTTGTGTGAACCAACCTAAGATTGGTACAAATTTGCCAGCACACTCAGTTGATGGATTATATCCTGTTTTTAGAGTAGCATTTTGACAGACAAGTAAAATCCTTAAAATGGAAAATGTTAGGTACAATAAGAGGTACGAAGGCTATGATGCTATTATCCATATAATTTCTTTCATTCTATTTTCAAGTGGAAAAGAAATACTCTGTGCTACTCCACAACAAACTTTGGTGCTTCCACTCATAAAACTTAGCTAAGTACAGCAATTGTTTTCAAAGACTGATCTCCGTCCCTTTGCTGTGGCTTGTCCTTTCAATATTTCAAACAAACACTCATTTACAGATCGATTTTGTAAAATAGTCTAACTAGTTTGTTTTATTAAAATATTGCATGTTCAGTGACTGTCTGGGTTAAAAAAAAGACTTGTTTTATTTAAAGAATAGAACATATATAAATAGCTCATGACACCACTGGACTTTGAGGTGCTTTGAGCTTTACACCACCAAAAGTTGGGTGTAGATCTCTAACTGTCAGTATTGCCTGAGTTTAGAACAGGAGAAGACAGAGCCACTGGTAAGTATAGTTTTACATAGTTCCTATGTTACACTGAGTGCATAGTGTAAATAGTAGCAATTCTATATTAAAATATTATTTAAAAATCGGTCATGAAAACTTCTCTAATTCGCCAAAACAAGATGGCTCAGAAGGCTGTCAATTGCAGGTGAGATAATGAAAACTCATAACTTCTCCACACAACCCCAGTTCAAAAATCCAGGAGTATCTTTAAATAGGCATACTGTAGTTACCATTCTAAAATAAAACTGACTTGTTATTCACCGCTGTTCAGCTTACATAAAACACCCTAACATGCAACGTCATTAAATATTTGCATTTTATTCAGATTTTGCTATGTGACAAATCCATCATTAACTATCCATTCAGGAATTCAAGTAAATAGATATGTGCTTATAACACAGATCGTGGGTGGTAGATGATATACTGAATGTTTTATGGAGATAGTGCTAAAGATGCAACACAGCCGACAACAAGCAAAGACATGTCAAGTTCGGTGGATATAAAGAATACATCAAAATGTAAATAATCTTTTCTTTCCACATTAATTAAAAAGATGACAATAACATATACTACTGCGTAACTGCAGGATATTATGCCACGAGAATGACTACTGCACAAAACTTTACACAAAAATATTTACATGGCTAAATAAGTTTTGAGTCAAGTTAAAGGAGAAGGATGAACCTCTTCTTTAACTAAAATAAATAAAAAAGAGAAACTACTTACAGGGACTTGTATAGAAACAACATAACTGCCAACCAGGGCTTCACATTAAAATAAATAACACACAGTTCTCTCAGGTTGTAAAAAAAAAACATTACATTCAGAAATGAGGTCTACAAGTTAGGAAGAAGGAAAGCAATATGTGAATGTGTGAAAACCCAGATTGCTCATAGATTTTTACAGCCCAACAGAAACACTTCCTATCTGCACTGTGCACTGACATCATTTTCATCCAGGCCAGGGAGGCTGCAGGTAATGGTCGTTTGATGAAATATTATCTTTTGCCTGACATAATGGTTTTTCTTTATGTTTAATTTTAAATCTGTAGCTGTCTGATTGGATAAGAGGATTAAAGCTTCATTATCACTGACATTAAGTTGTGGTTTCTGGGATCAGTGCTTTATCTACCTTCATTACCAGAAGTCTCTGGGACCAGACCTCCCTGCTGTCAGATGATAATCAATGTGTTTAAATTAAATCAATCTGACCAATTACAACAAGAATTCAAGGCCAACAGTTAAATATCTAAAATTAGAGAGAGAGAGAGAGTGAAGAAACTGCACTAACATATTGCACTAAAATTCTAACTAATTTACTTGGCATTCTGCTAGCTCCAGATAAAATGAAGACTAAAGGAGAAAGGGCAAGGTTTTATGAAATTTAAACGCTAATAAATCAGGACATGATCAGTCAGTAAAATGTTGGAATGCGAGTTAAAAATCTTAGTAATGGACTTACAAAACTATTAGCAGGAATTTAACCAAAAAACTCATGAGAGGAGATAACAAATGATTTGTCCCACTAAGGCTTGACGATTTAGTGATTTGTAAATTCAACTCCATATCTATTTGCAGCCATTTAGGGTTGATATGCATGTTTTGGTAAATCGGTGTTCCTCTCACCAGAAATCACCAACCAGACTAAAGCTTTTTGCTTTTGAAGAACAAAATATTCAACTGAAATGCAAGCTATTTTTTTTGGTAAATAAAAATACAGTGAAAGTAAATCTTAGTTTGTCTATCAGATTAAATAACAGTTTTTTAACCACATTAGTAGAAATTGTCATGTGTATGTTTTTTGTACTTTTACTTTTTATCCATATTTACATCTTTTTTCAACTTTTCCAACAAGGTTTAGCTTGGGGAAAATGATGGAGTAAATATTGTTTCCATTTCCAGACTTAATTTTACCAAAAAAAATGTTACCTCATGAGGCACTCTTTAGGTTGGATCAGAAAAATGTGAGGGAGACCTAACATATCTACAAATCAGATGTCAAACATACATTTACAGTTCTAAGTAAAATAAATATGAATAAAAAACTTACTGATGAAAATGGGAAAAATTGGCCAAAAGTGATTCTAGTTATTTTTGTGTTTACAAAAATATGTCCAACAACTTTAAAATTTAAGCTCAGATGATACATTGATATGAACCACTCAAATAAAATTCATCTCACATTTTCTTCTGTTTTAAATTAAAAAAAAACTTGGTTCACAATAAAAGCAACACAAAATGGTCAAAATAAAGAAAACAAAACACAATATGATCATCTAACACAAATAAAAGAAATAAAATGTGCAAAACGCTGTTAGGAGAATAATCACAAAAAATTATGAGCTGAACTCTGCACTGCTGCATGAACTTATAGGAACCATTTGACTGTGGATCCACTGAAAATCTTGTTTGAGAAACTGGGAAATGAAAATTTGCACAGATTTTAGATGTACAGTGGCCTCTCAATAGTACTGCATAATATATATTTTTCTAAAGGTATTGCGTTAGTTGCCAAAATGGTAAGTAGCAAGAGATGAGCTCTTAAATTTTCTGTGCAACAGCTTCAAATCCTTCTTAAAAACATCTTCAAATAGAAGTTTGAGGCAGTTGTGCAGCATTCTTCAGCCACATTAAAGTTAAGCAACAAAAGGTCCCACAATTGCTCCTAAACAAAAACCAATATTGCACACGTACGCTGTTCTAGGATGCTGCCAGGTGTACTGTTGCTTTTAGTGCAGGTATTTTAGTGTTCGACAAATTGCCTGGAGCCTCGCAGCTTCTATTAGTGAATAACTAAGTAAAGTGGAAAAGTTTACTTCACTGCCTCACACTGTGCTTTTACAGCAAAACAGAACTGAAACAGTGAGAAGAACCAAACAAGCCCGCTTGTCTGCCTCTGTTATAATGTCTTTACCCAAGAGAGGAAGAATAAGATCTTACTTGCAATATCCTTCATTTTAATTAAGATCTTCCTCCGTCTGTCACTACTTGAGTATCAGTTTACATCAAACCAGTTGCCTCCTTTGAACCATCTTCACCACAAAATAATAATTTGTGTCTAATAAAAAACATTGATCCATTGAGCAGCTCATTTAGCAGTTTAAACTCACACTTATTTGTCAATTAACTGTCCCTCAGGGATTTTTTCCTCCTGCTCATCAGAAACAGGAGGAATATTTTAGTGCTATTTACAGTCCCTGAAGACTGCAATTAAAAACAGCTGCCCATGATACTCTGGACCATCTCTGGAGTTGTAACAATCACTATAAACCAAGAGGAATGGGAACAGACACTTGAGAGTATCCCAAACTCCTGTCCATCATTCCACCAAGTGAGGAAACAAGCTTGTTATGCATTCCTCACTTTAAGAAGAATCTACCCCACAATCTACAATTCTTCATGGAAACACTTCAGAAATTGTGGGAAAACAGAAAATTCCTCCGAGTTTACGAGTAGTCAGTGCAAGTTTTCCTCCTGGATCTCATTTGTGGATCTTCCAGTTCCTAAGGAGGTGAAGCTTCAAAACTCGGAGTGTCAGAGAGCAGCTGGGAAGGTGGAAAAGTTGGAGATCTCTGTTAAAGGAGGAGGAAGAGGAACCCTGGATGAACCTTCCAGCCTCCACCCTACCCTCAGTCACCCACGCCTTCAGACCTGCAGCTGCAGACAGATACCCTGCAGAGAACATAGTTTGACTTTTATTTTTATATTTAGAATGAAAAATATATGTATTCATTCGATACAACCACAGAGGTCCAACATAGATGCACTGCAATCAAAACCACACAGCAAATAAAAACAATCATGAGAAATGGATTATTGGTAGAAAGTGAAACTGAAATACTGTTGATTAGTGTACTACATTTGATTTTCGGTTGGTGGAATGAAGTTTGGTTTCATACAACATGTCTGAATCAGAACAAAACACTCAAACAATCTGAAGAGTGATTCCAGATATAAACTTCTTTCAGACCAAAAATCACAACATGATTTACACGTTTTCGTTTTATGCTCTATTGGTAATTCAGTAGCAAAGTGACCCTGTGGACATATGGAACACTTTGCACCTAGTGCCACTTCTTGCAAAAATGTGTGAAAAACTTGGGTCCTCATCAAGCCAGAGGCTGAGAAAAAAAGAACCTGTGTTGCATGCTATTTATACTCCAGGGAAATGGGATGCAATTGATTGCGCAATACAACTTTGAAACTCTGCTCAAATTATATATATTTTTTTCAATTGCTTTTATTTTGAAAGAGCTGTTAGAGAGGGCAATAAGTAAGGAAATTGTGTTTTGAATAATAAAAATAAAGGTATACTTGAATTTATGCACCGATATAAAATATTATTAAGGCTTTTTGCACATCTTTCTCACTGGTGCCAGTACCTATGGAAGCTGCAAGTATAAGACCCCCTCGAAATGTCTCTGCTAGCACTCAGTTCTATGTAATGTTAGAGGTTATAGACAGCATACAGTACCTCTGTTGCCTCTCCATGCACAGACCAGGCAAATTGTGAGCCTCACTCCTGGAGCTCTGTCAGAGCCACACAGCATGCAGCTCGCTCATCCTTACTCTGCGTGGGGCCGTCCGCTGCCATGCCCGTCGTCATGCTGCGGCTGCGACTGGTTAATTTTTTCAGCTCACTGGCAAAGGAAATCACTTTCTTTTTGTCCTCCCGCACCAACTGGAAGAAGAAGGGGTTTGGTGTTAATGGAACAAAATAAGAAACGTCCTAAATGGTTATTTCAATCTCCTTAATATAAAGGCAGAATCCAGGTTTCCTCTCATTTTCCCCTCTATTTTGGTAACTTGATTTATTTGCCGTTTTTTACTTATGTATTGTTTGTGAATGAAAGCACACTAAAAGGAATTTAAAAATGTACTTTAAACTTTATTTAGTGAGCTTTATTTCCAGTTTCACAGCAAAAGGTGTCAGATGCAAAAATAATGATAAATAAATAAATTGCAGAGACAAAAAAATCTGTTTACAAGCTCATTAAAAATGCATGATAAATCACAAAAAACATGGAAAGGAAGCCGAGCACAAACAAAAACACAAAGCCAAACACAGCAGCAGCAGGTACACTAAAGGCATTATGATTGTTAAAAAAATAACAAACAGCACGTTAGAACATGAGAAACAGTTTGCTTTATGTGTAATGCTATGAGAACAAGTAGAAGCACAAGGATGAAGAACACGTGTAGCAGCCACACATTGTTTCTGCTCATAAAACAATAATACTGGGAAAACACAACTGAGTCAAAAACATCACCTGACAACAAAGCATGAAACACTGAAAGCTAAAAAACTAAAAAAAGCGTCCTGTTCTGGAAAGATCTTTCTGTGTTTCGAGCTACCTGCTCTTTGAGTTTAAGAATGAACTTTCCAGCGCCTCGCCAGCGGTTCTGAGCTTGGTAGACGCACTCGTGATCCAGCAGCACCCGCTGAAGGGGCTTGGTGGCGGAGGACTTCTTAGAGCCAGCCTCCCTGCCGACCTCCTCCACCAACACATAGTCGCAGGGATTGGGATTGCACAGAATACTGTAGGAATACTTTGCCTTTGACAGTGTCTACTCAAAAAAAAAAAAAAAAAAAAAAGAAAACAGAGGAAAAAAATATGACATAGAAATCATAAAGCTGGAATTCTGTGAGATGCTTTAATAATTTCTCAGGGACCCACCTGCTGGATGATGTCCTGAGCCGTGCTGTACCGCGGGGCTTTGATCACAGTGTGAGGCTGTTCTGGTGAAACTTCATGGACCTGAACTAAGAACATCTCATCCTCTCCTCCACTGCCGCCACCACCTCCTGCTGCGTCTTTCCCCCCCACTGTCGCCTCCTCCTCTCTCTCCAGGACAGTGATTTTGTCATTAAGGTTCTGAATTAATGAAACCAACGAGAAACAAACTTCAAAAAAAGTACGAAGTACAGAGTGACACATCTGAAGTGTTTACTTCTGTTAATTTTGATTATTATGGCTAACAGCTATAAAAAAAAACACCAAAACTTAGTTGTTTTTTTTTTGAAAACTTGAATATAAAAATAAAAACAAAAAAAAAGTATTTTCAATAAAGAAATGTCAGCTGACTGAAAAGGATGTTCATGTATTGCACTGTTTATGCAGGCAATACTTGTTTGGGGATCTTTAAGTTACTTTATTTATACCTGTAGATAGATTTGCTGCAGGGGTTCAAAACATATCCACACACACACAGAATAAAAAAAGAAAGACATCATAACAGAATCATTCGGATATAACAGTGCTGAAAGTGCTTGAGGCTCCACAAATGTGATCACAGCAGGACACAGAAGTGAAGAGTAAGACTCAAAAATATATATATAAAAAAAGAAATCTATAGATACTATCAGTGTCATTTCAGCTGCATCAATACAGAATGGTACAAAGCGCATGTAGCTCTAATAGCTGCCTTCAGTTTGTCTGCGATGTTTGATCTGGTGTCTCAATTTGACAATATTCCGTAGATTCTCCATATGCTTTAGCATGATCAATAAACCAGATATTGGTTTATTGCTCACAAATCAATCTGTGTATAATGATTTTACATAATTTATTTTGTTCTTGAACAGAATCATTGAAATACATAAAATTTTTGAACATTAGAATCTCACTAACTGAAATGCATTTTTAAGAGATAACCAGAAGAGGGCACTAGAGTCTACATTACATCATGTAGATTAAGCAAAGCACAGGGTGCTGCTCAGTTTGTTTGTACCTCCTCTCTTGTTTTGATGCCGATCCTCCCCACATATCCACCGTCTGCGTCCCAGCTGCTGACGAGCCTGACCACCTCCTCCTCGGGGGCCAGGGGCCGATACTGAGCGCAGCGCTTCACCTCGCTGCGCTCCTTCAGCAGGGGCACTTTCTCCTCACACAAGAAATACTCCAAAGGGTTTTCTCCAGTTGTCACAACCTGAACACATATAAATGACAAATGTTTATTTCTTTCACTCCTGTCTCAGTAACGTTCTAATTTTTCATTTCTGTCGCACATACCATGTCCAGCAGCTGTTTGGCCGTGGTCTGCTCCGTTACAGAGAAGACTTTGAAGGGTTCTGGACCAGGAGCCCCATGTACTGTCACCCTGTGCTGCTCTGAAACACGCTTCTCCTCTGAACTAAACAGCTGTGGAAAGAGCAGGCCACGCACGGCGCGGCAGGTTATGAAACTTCCTGACATGACATTTCTGCTTTAATCGACACTCTCCTTAGAGCGAGAAAGTCAAACCAAAGCGAGTTTTGATGTTGCTGACTGGGCCAGCAGGAGTTGCTTTGAACATTCCTGGGTTGCAGTCTATCACTTGTTAAACTTTAATGAGGATGTGTCATTATGAAGGCTTTGAAGTTTTACAAGTGCACTTAAGCGATCAAATCTTGTTTGAACTGCTGCAATCTCAGCACCAGACCTGAGCAAGTCTTACCAAAGATGAGGGAGTGGCGCCCCCTGTGGGACCTTCCTCTGTTCTGTGGCTGTAGATGAATAAGCTGGAGACTTCGAGAGGTTCGTTATGCTGCGTCCTCAGCTGAACATGCCTGTAACCTAAAACACAAAACAACAATAACTATACTCTGACTGGATATATATGGGTTTTTTTTTATTAGGTCTTTAAAATGACAGTGAAAGACTGGATCTAAAATTTTCTATATGTATAATGGTTTACAAAAGTGTTAAGATTTCACAATGTACATATGTGATGAGGATTAACACAAATATACATTATTTATTATTTTATTTATTAATTTTTATGTACTATGACTTATTTGTTGTCAGCTGTGACTCCAACCTGGTTTGAGGGCTTTCAGAGGCAGAGTTCTCTGAGCCGTGATCTGGGAGCTGTTGTTCTCCACCACGGCAAATCGCAGGAAACACATCTCCTCGAAATGCACGGTGAACTGAAAGCGCTCGCTCCACATCGGGTTGAGGGTGTTGCGGTGGATGGGTTTGGTGCGGAAATGGTAGGTGTCGACCGACATTCCCAGGACGTCTACCTCGATGCAGGGGCTGCCGGAGCTGTTAGCCGGACAGACGTTCTGTCCAGAAACAAGCTGAGAGGAAAGCATGATGTGAGATGCTGTCATTTCTTTCTAAATATATCATTCGGCACTAAAGAACAGGTGGGTCTGAGAGCACTGCATTCACAGTCACCCTGACCTGCAAAACAGGGATTTACCTTCTTTTAGACCCCCACGCAGGAACACAGTGTGATTTTTGTGTTGAGTCACTCCTGTTTATACTCTTTGTTCTGGTACATCAGTTTACGACCAGATTAAAAGCGTCCCGGCGAATAATACTTTATTAACATCAGCAATAACTTTAAAAAAGGTCAACCTGATCAACTTCCATCCAAAAAAGGCAATACAGCCATGGGCTTTGTGTGTATTTTCTTTTTTTTAAGATCCTAAACTAACATTTGATGTACATATGGGACGTTCTTTTTTACATTTATATAAATAACATGAAAATGTGTCTTCTTAAAATTTAAACATGCAGGAACAATTGTAAAAATGTTGTCATTCTGAGTGATGTTTAAACTCACAGTGAGGGAATAGACTGCTGGGCTCATTTTCTCCAGGTCTCTTTCCATCGGACAGAACTGCTGGTAAAGTGGACAGCTACGGTCCCAGAGCACAGCAGGCTTCAGAACATAGCCACAGCCACCATTAGCCTCAAACAACGCTGTGTTTAACTGCATCGGCAGATCTGAGGAGGAGGGGGGGGAAAAATATCAAAACTTTTAACACAACAGAACAAGCAGGACTTTTGCACAAAATAACAACAGTGTAGGAGGAACTGACTTCTGTTTTAACAGTTTGTGGGAAAAGATGGCATTGTGGGCTCACATTAGCGAGTTGAGGGATTTTCTCACAAAAACAGAATGCGGTCAGCATGTAAACTGCTCTTAAGAGACAATAAAATTGTCTCCCCATGTTTAACACTGCCATTCTTCCAAACTGCATCCGAGAGAGCCTTTCTAAAAAGCAAATACTTAATGTGATTGTGAGCATCCTCGTCACATCTATCACTTTTATGCACGAGTTTATGCTTTAAAGATGATGTAGGAAATATTTAAAGATAGGAACAGACACTGCAATCCTTTAAAAAAAACAAAAAAAAAACACTCCTGCTTGACAAATCTCCTCTGTTTTTGCTTTCTTTGACACACCTAAATTAAAGGGTAATTTTATTGTTGCTAAATTATGACTTCATTATTAAATTATTTTTGAGGAAGCTAATTTCAGTATGTCTTGCCATACCCAGGCCTGACTACTCTTTTGAGCAATATTTACTTAAATAGAATCTGTCTGACAACAGGCTAAATGACCTCAAAAAAGCAACACATTGTGACTCGAAAAACACATTTATTAGCACCTATTGGTCTGAAAAGGCTGTCAACTACTTATTAGGTTTGGCGAGAAATTAATTTAGTCATTTAGCCTTTTTCCTTTAACAAATGAAATAATTTAAAAGCAACTTTTAGATTAACTTCCTGCACTGGCAGATCTGGACCTAAAGGCTCCAAGGCAATTCAAAGATGCTATAGACTTAAATAGAAATTCGAAACGCATGTTGCATTTTCTCAAGTACACATAATCTGCCTTTTATCCCGCTTCATACCTTGACTGACATGTACCCAAGCAGGTCAGCACATTGTTCTCACCGTCTGTCTGATAGTTGAGGGCCACCAGCTGAATTCCATGCAGCCAGAAGAGCAGAGGGTTGGGATTCGTGGAGTCGATCCTGGTAGCTGCTGGATATGTCCGGAGCAGCTGGCACTCCGTGTGTTGGATCAGCTTCTGAGAGTACCGCCGGCACAGTCGCTTGGCTGCGTTCTCGTTGACGGATGAGATGTGGTAACATTTGGGTGTGCGGATGATGGCGCTGAGCGAAGTGGGGGGGTTGAGTACAGGGGATATCTGCTGTTCCTCCCAGCTGAGCCGTTCAGAACCACCTGCAGAAAGAGCAAGGAAAACTTTTGAAATCAGTATTTTTAGTCTTCTAAAATATGGCAAAATAATATAAATTACAAAGAAAAAAAATTCTGAATTAGCTTAAACTAATAGTTAATTATTAATACCCTTAACTATACTACACCAATCCATCTTTAACAAATGACAGGTTGGTCTGTTTATTTTCTGTTTTCTGTTAAATCAGGAGCAGCTCTAGGCCCTACATACCTTTTCCTGGGGTCCGGCTTTGGGCTGTGACCTCCCCTGTTGCGCCACAGCGAGAAGGAGCTGTTCCAAATATGGACTTCCTGCTTTTTCCTCTGTCCTTTCCTCTACCAGAGCCAGATGGAGACAAGGTAGACAGACCTGCAGGGAGATAGAAGGCACATTTTTAAAGATTACATTGAACTATACAATACCTTTCATAGTCCCTTTTAACTCTGGTTAATATCAACCAATAGAGTCCAAAAGCTACTTAAACCTAATTTAATAAGATAAATAAAATATAATTTTCCAATACTGTGCCAAGATGTCACCGCTGCCATGACATGTCTAGCAGTTTCCTCAAAATATAGGGAATTCTCTTGCAAGTGTGGGAGATTTCTACAACTTCACCATCAGTTTCAGTCTTACTGTGGAGGACAAAATATCAAAAATGTCATCAGAATGAGGCATTTTAGAAATTTTGTTAAGAAGTGAAGAAAACCGCCACCCATTTTGATCAATAATTTTAATCTCATGCTGTACTCTGTGCGGCATATGACAAATCACTAAGAACAGTCAAAAGGCATAAAACCAAAAACACTTTTCAACCAATGATTAATCTGAGTTGTTGACACAGAGGCTCTGAAGCCTGAAGGAGCTGTAAAAACTCCCAACCTGCCTCTGTTGCCAAGCAATCTGCCTATATGTGTATCTTGGAAGAGTGTGCACTTCTCAGTTTGGAGTCCTACTCCACAGAAAGCATATTTTTTACCAATACTAAGCAGGGTGCCATAATTTATTTATTTCTTCTCTTTAGGAGTATCAATTGCTCATTTTATCTGCTTGGCGAGATCCATTATTGGTCTTACTTTGATGCGAAGACAGCTTTAAAAAAATTATATTTTTTTAAGCTCATCCTATCCCCACACAAAATTTTCTCAAAGTGAATTTATTTATGCAAAATGAAGTCTGTATGCATTTACTTGAAATATGAGGAAAAGCAAAAATTGAAGGATGAAAAATAAACCTGTTACTAAAACCAATGGCATCAAACATTTCTGCTTTTAATAAAAATTGAAAATGTAAATATTCGCACACAGTTTTTATGGGGCATTGTGACCAGTCAGGACAGCACAGGAATAGTGCCAGGCATCCTCCTTCCTTTCTCATATTCTTGTCTCTGGAAACTGTAAACAAATAAAACTCTAGTGGAAACACTGGCGGGTTTATAAGGGCATATGTCATTTAACGAGAAGACAATATTTTAGACATAGAAGAGATGATGAGGTTTTATATTTAAAGCGCAAAGAGAAATATTTGAGATAAATCGCAGTGAGGAATGAAGATAGATTCCTCTGAAGATGGTACAGGCAACATCATGAGTGCATGAAGAAAACGAAGTCAAGTGTTCTGATCTGAAGAACTGAGGATGTACTCAAGTTAAACTCTGAAGTCTAAAAGGCAGAGCAAGTGAAGAGTCTTAGATTACAGTTTTCTTATTAAGGAGATAAGGATATTCCCAAAACATTTTCTTACAACACGTAAAGGTAACTATAATTTTATCAACTTCTACAGAAAACTGAAGCATAATAAAGTGGCCACAGTTTCCCAAAGGGGTTGGAGGAGTCATGAGCTTAGTGGGTGTTCTGTATGGGATAGCAAGAGTTGTAAAAATGACTACCATTTATTTCTTGAAAAGACGGCATTAAAAGCAAAAACAAAAATTAAATCATCTTAAGTATCTAGATAAATTCACTGAGCGTTTAATGTCCATCAGTGGGAAAATGCAACACTAAAAGTAAAACCATACCAGGGAATTTTATAGCCTGGCAGTAGATGATGAGGTCAGAGAGCTCCTGTGCGATCTGACGGCTCTCCTTCTTGTTCTGAGGAAGGTAAAACTCCTCACCCAGCTCCATGTCGAACACCTGCAGGTCCGGACATTAGGAAGCAACAGAAGCTGGATTTCACATAAGCAGCAGATAAAAACAGGCTAATACTGAAATGCAATTAGCTCACATTGACTTATTTTTTTATGTCACACTGTGTCCCAAAATAATGAAGAAAAACAAACATGAAGAAATAACAATTTAGTAAAAATATCAATCAAAGGACTTAAGTTGGTTTATGACTTTAGGTTCCGAACCTTTCCTTTGCTCTGCGTCATGTTGTCGGCCTTCTTCATTCTCTTTGGTACTTCGTCAACACTTTGCTCCTCCTTGTCAGCCGGGCTCTTGGAATCGGGCTTGTCATCCAGGATGTTGTCTGTACAATAAAATGGGATAGTAGAGAAAAGAAACCTAATCAAAACCAGCATTTTGTAAACTTTGGCGACTCTTCTGCAAAATCCTGAACCCTGTTTGCTATCAGAAAATCCATAAAATGTATCAATTCAAGATCGTCTTGGCTTGTATAGAGAAGAACACCAAAAGGTTCACCTTAGAATGATTCAAAAACTAAATAAAAGTTTTGGAATGGCCTAGTCAAACCCTAGACTGCTATGGCATGAGACATTTTTTCTTAACTGATATTTTCTCCTCAGCAAAATTAAGGCATATACCTAGTTATCCAAAATGTATGATGGCATTTATCAGATTTAGGGGACAATTATTATTATTACTCTTTGTTATCTATATTTTTGTATGAAATTCTAAAATGTGTTTAGTGATCTGAAACATTTAAGTATGAGAAAAAAAATCAAAACATTGCAACAATGCTTTGTTACTGAAATATTGGATGTGTTGATACCAAAGTAAAAACAGTAATTCCAAATTTTGTTCAGTTCTAATGTTCATCAATGAAAAACTAATTTAAAATATGTTAAGCAGTTAACAAGCATATTCTTTACCATTGGGGGAGCTTATAAGCGTTTCTGAAGCAAAAGCTCACAAAGATTCCAGCTTGAAAAGAAATATTCAAAACACTATCGCTTAACTGTAAACAGAAGCAACAGCAGGAGTTGTTTGTATGCTCCCTTTTCCTCCTACACAGAAATAAAAGCCAAAACCAGTAAAGACGGGAGAAAAAAAACATACATCAGTTTAAAGGCTTGGAGGCTTTTTATTTGGAAAATCTTAATTCCTAACATTTGGAATGTTTTTAAAAAGCGGTTTCACAACCAAGCTGAGGTTTAACGTTGGGCTGAAGACAGCAGCTGAAGAGGTGGGCCAAAGTGTGACAGGAGGGAGCTACTGTTTAAACAGAAAGGGTGGGAACTTGCCAAATTAGAACTGAAGTGTTTGTATTTGAAGGGCAAGCTGAAGTTAGTGCTAAAGCTCATAACATAAAACAAACAGGGTGGAGGATTACTTGTTTACATTGCATTTGATAAGTTTATTGGTTAATATTTCTGACCAAGTATTGGGGGGGGAAAAAAAGAGATACACTGGCCTTCTAAAGGTTTTTAACGGTGAATTTGTCAAACAGGGACAACCAGGGAATAGCAAATTTAAGGGCAGGGCTGTGGCTGAGACGACAGCAGGGTAGTTTCCCCTGGTTTGTTGTTCAGCACAGGGGCAATGTAGGGCCTGAGAAACCAGATGGCTTTGTTTTGCTTCCTTGATGAGTCTGCCCAGCCGCTGGCGAGGTCACAGACAAATACAGTACGGAGGAAAAGAGGAAGGGGGATCTTATCTCTGTGGGACAAAGAGCAACTCTACAGACAGCATTATACTGACAATAAGTGTTAAGTTTTATCAATAGGAATCCAATTTTAATCGCAAAGCTTCAAGGCTAACACATACAGATGTGCACAAGTTCCCTGACGCCATTGCGTTTATACAGCTGTTATTATGCAGGAAGGTGAGCCAGTTTCACGTTAGCAGTCCAAACAAACAAAAAAAAAAAAAAAACTTGAACATGAAGAAAGCTCAGGTCAAAGTTTGGTGAACGTGTTGAGACAGAAAACAGTCTCAGATTTCTCTAAACTGAACGTTCACACATTTTTGATCTGAGGGTCTACAAGCTCGACTACAAACAGCACGTAAAGATTCATATGTTCAGAAACTACATAGTGGTCAAGAAGAGCAGCGGCATGTAATCACAAACACTGCTGATGTCACTGAGTAATGAACTACAAAAACAAACAGTTGTCCCTAAGCTGAGGTGTAAAATGTGAAAATACTGTGTTGCAAATGTGCTGCAGGAGAGATTGACAGTTCAACCTGTTTGCGTCACTTTTATTTTATTTTCTTACTGTCAAGCATCACAGATTATAAATAAATATTTCACTGCAAAACAGATTGAAGTGCTAGTTCCCATGCCAGAAAGCAACACAGAGCAGAGCAGGACTTTTGATACACACAAGCAGCACACAGACAGCAGCAATCACTAACGCACTTCTTCATCCCGGTGTTTCATCTGTAAAGATTATGCAGTGGTATAAAAGCACCAAATAATCACAGTATCCTGTGAAAAGACACTAGAGTTTTAGCGTCAATATTTAAACAAAGTATTTTATGCAGTTATTGTACGACCTTTTCCAAATTTGCCACATAACAACCATAAATCTCAATGTATTTTATTGGGATTTTATGTGACAGACCAACACAAAGTGATGCAAGTCTGACTTGCTTTTGTATTCAGCCTCTGTTACTCTTTTATTTTTAGCCGACGGTACCAGTTGCCTTTTGAAATCACTTAATTAGTAAATAGAGTCTTCCTTGGTGTAATTTATTATAAGTATAAGTATGCTGTTCTGTAAAGGCCTCAGAGGTTTACAGGCTCTTCTGCACCAAAGTCAATACTGTCTACTACCACTTTTTATTGCAATAACACCTGAAAGTCTAGTGGGGTATGTCTCCACCAGCAGGGCTGTTCTAACACATAAATATGCTTTAATATAAACTATTATAGCTCTTGCTGTATGTTTAGGGTTGTTAACCTGCTGGATGGTGAACCTCACAGCCCTCTGAAGCGAATCCAGAATTACCATTGAACTCTTGGTTGCTTCTATGACTATTGTCCCTCTACCCAAGCTTGTTAGTTTAGCTGGATTAAACATTTACATTTTCAGACGATGGATTTAACAGTGCCCAAATATGCTCAAAACTATATTGTACTATTTGTCTTATTGGTGTTGTTTGTTTACTGGTGTTCTCTAATAAACCTCTGAGGTTCTCACAGACAACTTAACAATTACAGGCTGCCTTGTTTTGATGTATAATATAAAATCTCACAAACTTCATATTTGCGGTTGTACTGTGACAAAATATGACAGCGTTCAAGGGATATAAATAATTTAGCAACCATCTTTATTTCACGAAGATTAAAGTTTTCTTTTCACAAACCTTCTGAAAGAACACCAGCTTCCACTGCACAACAATTACAGAGAAAATACAGAAGCTTAAAGAGGCACATCAGGGGATTTACCTTCTAGGCCATATGAGGCAGTAGAGGCTGTGAGGACATCAGCTAAGTGGAAAAGAGGCAAGAAAAGGGGAAATTGAAACGAAAAAGAATAAAGTGTCAACAAAACACAATCAGCTGTTAAAAAGAGGAAGGACAGAATAGAGTAGTGAACAGAAAGTGAACGAAAGGAGACAACATAAAAACTTTAAGTGAGGGCATATTCAAGTTTGTTTTGAGTTCACTGAAATCCCATTGGGCCTCTTTAATTGAGTGCAGCTTTGGAGTTAGTTTCCCCCCATTTCAAAGCATAGCTGTCCTCACCATCTGATAGAGACTCATAATCATAGTCATATTCATCTTCTTCTTCTTCCTCTTCTTCATTAGCGTGGTTGTTAGGGGAAGATGCTCCTGGTGATCCGTTGCTCGCCTGGGCCTGCATGTGTGCCAGCTGGTGAGCCTGTGAATGAGTTTACATAGATATTATCAGAAGGACGATCTATATCGCTCATAATTTTAAACATAAAAGCTGTTCTCCATAGAGAATGCACAATCGAAATCCTTGTTTTCGCTAAATAGAAATAGTTCATACATTTCAGCACGTTTGCATCTATTATTTATGTCTCACGGTACTCTAAATGAGCAGTGGTGCTTAATATGTAATAAACTAAAGCAACCTGGAGGTTCCTTAACAGAATCACTTTGAGGAAATATAAATTATGCAAACATGTGGATGGGAGCCGTTTTATCCCAACCTTCTGTTTGAGGATGTCCACCGGTGCCTGATGGGCTTTCAGCTTCTTGTTCTTGAGGAGGATCTTCCCACGCAGCTGTAGTGGGGATGGCAGGTGAGGGTCATCGCTGAAGTCACTCTCAAAAAGGAAACGAGTCACAAGACGTTCCCCACACACAGTCTAATGGAAAAAAAACATTTAAACATGATGGATGACATCAGCACGACTTTTTTATGTGAGAAGATGTGTCATGTCGAAAGGATGAAAGAGGCAAAAGAAAAAAAGGATGTCTGAAGCTCAAGTAAAAAATTAAAGTGTCTTTATCAACTCAAGACACTGCAAAAGACAAAAAACAAACATGACCAGGGTGATGTAAACTGTCAAGGGGCACAGATCTGTTTGAACTTTAAAGACTTTAATTTATCAAGATTGCCAGAAGTGGGTCTCTAAGGAAGAGGAAATGATGTGAAGTTTTCTTGGATGAAAGCATGATTTAGCCGTCTTTCCCTGAACCTGACCCGGCATGACCTCGAGTCTACGAAATAAAGTAAAAAAGCAAAAAGAAACAGTTGTCTGAGGATTAAAACAATCAGGGTTTTGTTTCTTGGAAGATTGTCTGTTTAAATCGTCAAAGCAGCAGAAAAAATGCAGTGATTGAAAACATATGTGAAGTCTTGGAACCTGTGAATGCATATTTCATTAAGGGTTATAAATGTGGCAATATAGTGTTTTGGGTAGAAATGTGGATACACAATTCAATTCAATTTAGTTTATGTATATAGCACCAATACACTAATCATTGGTGTAACTTTGATGGTTTCAATTTTGCATTTGATGCACTCTTTTTTCAGGATAGTTGGGTGATTCAACAGGACAATGATGCGAAACATACATCTAGATTGTTTGGAATAGATAAAGCAGGATAACAATAAGTTTGAAATAGCCCTAAATTGTATTGCTAAAAATCTGGCTCCATGCAATAAAGCTAACAAATTAAATTAGATCTAATAATGCTTATTGACATCTAACTACATATCAGTAGGGGTGTCTGGATTTGAGCTGGTATGAATAATTTGGCCCAGTGTGTAAGAGAAAAATTCCAACAAAAACCTTCAGAAAATAAATCTTTCATAATTCTTTGAGCTTATTTATTGCATAATCACCCCAGTCCTATCTAAAAAATGGCTAAAAAGCATTGTTAAAAGCCCAAGATTAATATAAATTTCATGCCAAAGACGACCGTATTTCAACTTCTGACTGGCACAGATTAATGGAAAAAAAAAACATTTATGTTTTTATTTTTGGCTACTACTCAGGCATCAACAAAACCCAAAACGAATTATTCACAAACGTCTCAAAGCGTCCCATCATACCTTGAATATTTCAGCCATCTTACGCTGCTGCAGAAGTGAGCAGTGGTTCTCTATGGACAGTATGACTGGCATGTCAGAGTTGACAAATGCAGACCGATTTACGGCTTCCACCACATCCTGAGGGATCAGGGGAACAAGGAGATCTTCTTACAAACAACAGTCCAGACAAAACTAAATCAGAATTTATTAAACATTCGTCTGAGTTACAGTTTCAATGTCTGTAAAGCATATTACACAAGATAGATAATAAATGATGCTCAGTGCAGACCAGTTGGTAAACGTTCATAATGTTTTAAAAATTTAGATTTATCAACAGGAACTCAATACTCATAAAATAGCTCAATCTGATCTAAAGTCAAACTTTTATCATATGATGTGATAAAAATCAAAGATTAATTTGTATTTATATTTATAATATAAATGGCCATATCTGACCTTAAAGGGAATTTTGGTGGTGAGTGTGTGTCCGTGGTAAATGACTGGCATGCCATCATCTCCATCCCAGCAGTCCAACTCCACACTCCTACAGCCTTGAAGCAGAACCTGAAAATCAAGAGAATTTACAGGAAAAAAAATTGAAAATCTTGACATTCTGGTTGAAAATGATACCATTTAACAATGTGACTTACATGGCTATAAAGCTCAACAGAGGACTCTCCTTTGAGCTGATGACCAGTCAGGTAGGTGTTGTGAGAAGACTCGATGTAGTAATATGACAGAGGGTACTGCAGCTCCTCTCGATTCATCTGAGATTCCTCATTATTAGAAGCAAAGTTGTCTTTGTCCATCAGAAACCTAATCCAGACATAGAGAAACAATTTAAAGAGATTTACTAAAGTTTTCGCAGTGTCTTCTACACACAGTTTGCAATTTGCCACTTTGCCAATTTGCAGTGGCAAACTGCAAAAATTGGGTTTTTTAAAAACTTAGAGTGCATTGGGATTTATTTATGAATTTCAGAGTAAAGGTGATTCAATTTATATTTACACTAATTGTTTTAGATATTTATTTATAAAGAAAATATTACAAACTGCTTAGGGATGACTTTGTGTTTGTCTGTTGCATATAAGGGCAATAAAAACATGAGTATTTGCAGCTGTACCAAGATAAAATGTGGAAAAGTTAAAGAAGAAATTTCTTAAAGGACTATATTTTTTCACCAGGTTGAAGTTTAATGTGTACTTTGTGCTATACCTTGCAAAACCTTCAAAGGACATCCAACCCATTTGTCTCATGGTTGATGAAGGCTCAAACCTCTGCAAGAGAAATAAATAGTAGACACAAAGTGTTAAATTTTTTCTCATTACTGAGGTATAATCTGTGTTGTTGTCCACCGTGCTCCAGATTTGTACCTGTATGATGCTGAGGATCTCATCATAGCTCAGGTGCTCTCTCTGACAGTTCACCAAAAAGTCATTGAGTTGTGGTATAGCCAATCCCAAAACGCCCAGCGATGCGTTCTCCACCCCTGTGCCGTTTGTCACTATGCTGGCCGCCGCAATCGCATCTGAGATCTGCTTCTGGTTGTCTGACATTAGTTGCCTCGTCCGGATAAACAGGCCAAGATCAGACCCATTCCGGGTGAGTAGGTCTAAACAGCCGACAAACCAATTAGAAGCTGGGATAGAAAGAGGGTAATTGAGCATGAATTTGAATTTCTGTGTTGTTACCCAGGTCTGGTTGTAGTCCTGTATCTTTGTCGTCTATCCTGAGGTTGGTGTAGAGAGGGGAGGATTCCGGATATGAGCGACTGCAGGGCACAGCGAAGGTGTCAAACAGTTCTTTCAGGTCCTTCCTGCTTCGGATGCTGTGGAGAAAACAAATAGATGAACTTAGTCCAATTCATGCAAACATCGACTCACAGACGAGTTAATCTGACTGTGAAAACATTTTGAGTTCCCATTAGGTGAAAGTTCAAGGGCTATAAATATTGACTAATTAACTGTATATCAACAGACCTTCCAAGAAAGCCCTCAAAAGCTGTTTTACTTAAACTCTTTCTACATCCCGTCTGTTTCTTTTTTCTGACCCATGAAAACAGTAAAATTGTTCTATGTGATTGTTATTATAGAAAGCACAATTTAAAAGGCTAGGCAGAAGATGAGAGAATCTAAGAAATGTAGGAGGACTGTTACAAGAAATGCTTATCAGGGCACAGCTTTTCTTTCTATTCATCAGACAAGGAAAAATGTAGACAAGCCAAATAAATCGCAGAGCAGAAGCCTTTGAAAACTCCCTAAACATAACTATGAGGGGCATTTATTGTAGAATTTTGCCTTTATGGAAATTTGATAAGAACTCTAAATATTACATAAGAGTTAGGCACGTCTGTCTATATTCAGACACAGTGAGTAAATTCAGAAATAGAACAGAACAACATTTAATGCTGGTTTATGCGTTATACCATGTTTAAACCACTGTGTTGAGGCAAAAAAAACAGACTTTAGGCCAGAGTTAAAACCTCCTAATTGAGGCGACAAATGTGATTTATTTATCTTAGCAGTAATCCATATCATAAATACCTGAATGACTTGAAGAGCTCAACAAATTCAATGAAGCTCATGGTGCTGTCAGAAATCATGAGATTCTGGAAGCCCCTGAAGCAGGCTTTACCTCGGCCGTGCCACGATCTACTGCTCCACGCCCTGCAGAGGAAAAAAAAAAAGGGAAAGAAAATCAAAATCAAAAGAATAAGGTCTACATCCAAGTGAGGCTGCAAGTGTTTTATTGGGTTTTTTTTTTTACCCTGGCTGGGACTTGGAAGTCCCTGACAGGATTGGAGATGATTGTGGACGGGAGTGGTTGGCCCCGGCCATGCTGGAGGAAGAAGACGATGACGAGGAAGAGGCTAGCAACCCAGAGCTCTTATTGGATGATAGGGAGAATGGTCCCGGGAAGCTGTCATCTGCAGAGGTGATGAATACATCTTATACCGAGTTTTTGCAATATTCATATTTTGTTATTAACGATTCCCAGAATCTACTTTAGCTTCACTGAATTTATATGAGTCCTAATGGTCTCACCTGGATCTTCTTGGTCGATGCTGTCAGATTCGGGACCGTTTCGATATAAACCTTCCTTACAGCTCCGCGTCTTCCTGGAAACCATCTCATCATCGGTGGCATCCCCACTGTCTCCCTGAAATACATGAAGAAAGGCAATATTACGCTTCTATAGGCCTTTAACTTGCTTTGTCTCTAATTCTTCAAGCCATCTATGTGCCATAATATTTAGCATTATTAGAATCAGATATTTAAATGTTTTTTGGGCCTTCACAGCTTAAATTACTATGAATCTGAGTTATACGAGTTGTTAAAGATACACTGGAAAAAGGCAAAACACAGAAATCATACATGTACTGACCCTTACAAGAACCTTCTTTTTCTTCTTGGACTTGTCATTGATGCTCAGCGGGCTGTTTTTCTGGTTACTTTGTTTCTCTACAGCACCTGTGCCCATGTTCCACCTCCTCCCACCAAACAGCTCAATGGCCTGAGCTAATGTGGGACCTTCGTACCTGCCTTCCTCCTAAATATGCAGCAACACAGAGTTAGACCAACAGATTTATATGTTAAAATAGCACTGATAATAGTACCAACACTCCTTGAACTTCTTTACATTTCATCAAAGTTCAATCTTTTTTATTTCGATTTTATGTGATTGATTGATGCAAAATGACGTTGAATGAAAATGTTAATTCTGAAACTACAAAATAAATGGTTGCTTTTATTGCACACTCAGCTTCAGCTGTAGCATCTTCCTGCTACAGATGTGTTCCCTGCTCTGTAGCAGGAAGTATTATGCTCATTCAGGAAGCAGTTTATTTAAACTTTGAAGACACAGATGACATGTTTCATCTATTTATTCTTGTTGCAAGCAAATGCATGTGTTTGAATGGCCCTGTCAAAGTCCCAAGCTTCTGTCTATTTACTATGTAGGTGTCTTCTGAAGGTAAATATTCAAACCGGATTTTATCCAAATAAATAAGGTTGTTTGTGGTTGCAACATGATAAAATGTGGAAAAGCTCAAGACGAATTCTACTGCAAGGTATTGCATTGTACATAATACACATCACATAGCTGAGTTAGTAAAATTATTAGTGATACAATTCCAGTTCATAATTTACCTGATATAAGCTAACATACTGCCTCCTCAACCACTGAAGTCTTTGGTCTGGGAACTTCTTTAGTTTCCTGGTTGCATTCACCAGCTCTGACAGGCCCTTGTGGAGCATTTGTGCAGTGTGATTGGGCGCCACGAAGTGTAGTAGTCTGACAGCACAAGTTAGCAAATTGGTTCAAGTTTCAAAATCACAGCAAGGTGTTTTGGCAGCAAATCAGTGTTGCAGCCTTCTGATAGTAAACACACACCAACCTGTTGTCAGTGGTACTGAGACCGTAGAGCAGAGTAAGACCGTTCTCCTCCACCGTCATTTGGCTCAGCTTGTTTTGCAAACACACAGCGTGAACATCAACCCCCTGATGGCCCAAAAACACTGCCTGCAGATTCACATAAACACTGTGAGTCTAAATCACCACCGTGATATGTAATTTAAATACAAAGCATGTTCCTAAGAGTTAGATTTTTTTCAACAAACCTTCACCACTCCAATGTCCAAGAGGCCTTCGGTTAACCCAGGCACCACGCTCTGTCCTAACCCAGGCGGCTGTTCCATGGGGGAAGCTCCTCCGCTTTGAGGCTTACCTGCCAAATATTTACAAAATGTTGGAGATGTAGTCAAGGACAGGGGTTTAACGATGCTGTGCAGGGATGCGAACATTTACAACCAAGTTAAATGGCTTATGTGGCAAATAAAAAGACACTTGGCAAACAAAATTAAGTAAACGAATACAGAGTTCGTTTACAACATAAATTACAGGAAATTATATTTTTTAAGATAGAGAGCTCTGTTTTAAATTTGTTTAAAGAGCAATAAGGTGAGAGGAAATGGAGACACATAAATGTTTTGAGGATATCTACCCCAGATGAGAGTCGTGTTATCAGGCTGAAGCCGCAGCAGACAGCGAGCTGTGAGGTGGCTGTCCTGGTTGTAATGAATGACTGTAGCTCCCTGCAGCAGAAACTGGTGAACATCTGGCTGTAGTGACAATACATACCTAGAAAAAGAAAAAATAAATTAATTAATTAACATCTGTTCATGCCAAACAAGGACCATATTTGTATATTTATTTCTTACCAGGGAATGAGCTCTGTGCCGTGACTGAAAGCTCTGTGCGTCTCCTCGGTACCCTGAAACTCCACCTCTTTCAGTGCCGGTTCAATGGACAGGTCACCGTCCGAGTCCGACAAGTCTCCAACTGTGAATCTGTAGAAACAATTCATTTGTATTATGGTGTGTGCATATATTTAACCTAAATTGTTTTAAATGTGTTGAAGTTATTCAGGTGCAGTCACGTAAGACATTAAAAGCATTAAAAACCAAATAAATACACACTTGATTTAGCAGGTGGTGATTATACATCAGCATGCCATTATCACTGCTTACTCCATGAAGGGCAAATATAATCATATTCTAGCATTAAAACATCACAATTTTGCAAGTACAAATCACAGTTTGATATTACACTGTTTTTCAAAGCAAATCTGATACAAAGACAGCCTGCAGCGCAAGATTTCTACAAAACAAAATGTGCACTTCCATATATGGAGGATGAGATGTTGTGTGGAACACTAGAACATGACAACCTTATGTTGTAAATAGAAAAGATTAAAAAAAACCATTCTAATAGGAATCTACCAAATAGATATGTTGCAATTTTTTGGCAAAACAGAACAAGAATGGAGTGAGATTTATGCTCCATTTACACACATAAAAATGTCCACCTGTTTCTAACATTATCAAGAACCACTGCTCAATGCATTTATGAACTTGGCTTAGTTGTTGTGCATTTTAGCAAACAGAGGACCGTTCTTACTTAGCTTCCAAATTCATATTTTTTTGTTCCATTCAGGCTTAGGTATTTTGAGGTAAATCTATAATAGTTCTTATTACATTTGTGTTCTAATTTTTACAATGAATCTGTTTATCTGTATTTTATCTTCCATTTTAGCAATTACACATGTAGCATTAGCTCAAAGTGATGGCTTAGAGTTAAATTACAGAGAAAAATCCACTGCAGATTGACTTAAGACTTACTGTATTTATTACTTAAGACTCGCACATGAAACACAGACTATGTGTGGGTATGAAAAAATTAAAAGTGAAAGAAATTATTGCTTCACTTCCTCCATGTACACATGAGGCTGACACCCATGTGAATTAGAGTAACAAATAAAAATGTTTATCTAAATGCTGCCAGAATTTTTCCCCCGCCTACTCCCAAGTACAGTTTTTCCCGCAAGCAGTAATTCATTACTGTGGTGCATTACAGATGGACTGGATTTATAAGTGCACAGAGCACTTATAAATCCATGGGTAGAGTGCAGGTCGGATAGGTCTCTAAGCTACTAATCTCCCAGCACTTTCTCCTTTTCACTCAACAATTATTTGCCTGAGATAATCACATTCAAGCTGGAGAGTTTGGATGTTTTAAAAGCTAAACTAAAGATGTGTTTTTTATCTGGCTTTTAGGTGAAGTTTATTGGTAACTTTTGGTATTTTGTCATTAACAATTTTAGCAAGTTACCTATTTACATTTTTATTATGCTTATGTCTATATCTTGACAGTTTGGGCAAGTGTTAAATATTGTTAAATTATAATTAGCAATTTTTAAAATTTCATTGCAAATCCTCTTGACATTTGTAGATTTTTATAATGTTTTTAGCATTTGTAAAGCACTTTGTTACACTTGCCTCTATAAATAAAGTTTAACCCTCCAGTATTTGGTGTTTCATACATGACATCATCTCACTTTGGTGGCTTCAAGCTGTGTTCTGCTTTTTCCTGGCTTTCCTTCTTTTGAACTTTTTTGCGTATTTCCCAAATTCAAATACAGAAATAAGTATGAACATAGTGAGCACAACTGAAAAAAAAAATGATATATGCCCTTTAAGTACCTGACTTGCAGCTCAAACTGCAACTTAACCTGTGTAAATGTGAACACACACTGTTCAAACTCCTGCAGTTGGTATTCAACAACTATAGCAACAACTTACAACACAGGCTTTGTTTCTGGTGTTGTCCTAAATGAATGGTAACTATAATAAAGAAGGGGGAAAAGGAGGAGAGGAAGAGTGAGAAGGAAAAATGGGGACAGAGGACGGTTCTGGCAGTTGCCTCAGGTAAAAGAGTGAAAGAGATCCAGACCACAGGAAAAGAAGCAATAAACCGCTGTCACATTGTAGTCCAAACAGTGGAAAACCATAAGGCTAACCAAAAAGAAGTAGTGTTCTTATCTTTACCTGCAAGATGTAGTCAAAGACAGAGAAAATGACTAAATGTAAATTAAGAATTTATGTCAAAACTTTGATTAAATCTGCTTCTTTCACTTTCTAAATTCCAGTTTGAGTTATAAGCTACCTGCCACCAGTGGCCTGAGAACTACCAGAGCCCTGTTCCTTCCTGTCCTGACAGGAAGCAAGCCTGTTATCTTTTTTCTTTGTGACACAGGGTTTTATGTGAGCTCGGTTTCATCTCAATAACAATCTGCAAATGTGTTCCTTTGCAAACCCATTATCTTGTACCGCTATTTATGTTGAAAAAAAGAAAAAAAAATCAACCAGAATAAGAGGCTGGAGAACATTTAGTTCAATCCAGTCTTGAAGGATGTCAACAAAAGGCTGAACTGTTTAGCATAGAAAAATAAATTGTAAGTCTTTATATTTTACTTTAAAACTACATTTCAAAAAATGTTAATGACTCACAAAAATGTTGCAACTGCACATGAACGGATTGTTTTTACTGAGCCCTGAACCCGCCATGCCAATCATTCTCTGTAATCATAGCTTTGATATAAAACTGAATGCAATATTTTTTCGCCTTGCCCATGAGTCATTGTCTGCAAATGAGTAGGAAAGGAGAAAACTAAATTTTCGAAACAGAACTTTGGCACAAAGGATCAACATTTCCAAGCAACACAATCGACAGCCACTTAAAACTGAAAAGAAAAAAAACGATTCCCTTCTGCCTTTGCAAGTGCATCAAAACTTTACTAAAAATTAATTTAATACCAGTAAATAAACAAGTTTCACTTTTGAATTGATTTAATAAAATAAAATAAGAAAAACTTTTAAAGGAAATTCATGGAGACCCGTCTTTATGCTTTGGAAGAACTTGTTTGCAGAAACCTTCAATATTCGAATGAATTCTTAAACAAAATAATATTTAATTTATGTAAAAACCAACAATAACTTTAAAAATAGCTTTATGAAAAATTTGGAAGAAAACAACTAACTGATTGCGGCAGCGGTCCCGTAAAGAGTTGCATCTGTATGTAAGCGATGGACCAGTTGACAAGGGACTAGTAGATGTTTCGTCGGATTCTTCAGACTCCAAACTACGATTGCACGATCTGAGGATCAGGGAGAGAAAAGTAAAACAAAAAGACAAAGGTTCTTCTTTCTGTAAGCATAGTGGACCATTTCTGGCTCACCGAATAATCTGCAGGATGTTGCTGACTGTGGCTTCTTTGTCTGGGACGTGCAGCCCATCAGACCCGGACCGAGACATAAAATGGTGCTGCCCACTGTAGTCGGACACAAACTGGAGACAAACAGAGCAATAGCTGTGATATTTTCTGCAATTACATGTTGAAATTACTGGAATATATCCACACATGACACAGTTGGTTGTACCTCTATTGAGTCATCTGTGTTATCTGGAGATTGCTTGAGGCTGATGATGCTTGCTGTGCTGTCCAGCGCATCACTCAGCTCTTTTAGAAAAACCCCACAGAATGGCACCACCTGCAGAAGAAATGTGAAGGGAAATAAATTACAGAACATTCAGAGATAATTATTTATTATTTCATAAACATTCATCTGCACAGACACAGACCTTGCAGCCTGGGATATTGAGCGCTCGGGTCACAACTTTCTTGTACTCAGAAGAAGATTCATGCTGAGCCATGGCATCCTTCAAACTTCTCATAGTCTCGATATCCGTCTGGTCCATAAACTGCCACATCTTCAACACTTTACGGGATCTGTGGGGAGGGACGGTGGGAAATCCTGATTTAAAACTAGCAAAACAAACAGTGATACATATGTGAGGGCATTAAAATAGCTTGTATGTCTCACTGCACCTTAGTCCAGCCAGGAACTCCATGACACCATTGTAGTTTCCCATATTCCAACAGCATCTGGCGACGTGGACAAGATAGGAAAAAACTTCTCTCTTCTCCTCCATGGACCCAGCCGTCAGAACCAGCCACGTCACCCATGAACTCACCTGCATGTTCAAAACAAACATACTTAAAACATAACATAACATGTGACATAAACAGTAACTTGCAATAGTAATAATATATCTTCTACCTTTTCAAATCTTGCCAAGTTGCAACCACAAACATTCATTTATTGACTTTCTGTGATTCACCAACATTCTTTAACATAAATAGCTGAAGAAAGGAGGAATCATTTGTATTCAATCAATTCCCTGAAGAAAAACAAAAAATCTCAGAGGCTCTGAAAAGATCTCACGAAATCTAAGACTTCTTAAACCACAATTGAAGTCAATTCAATTCAGTAATACTTTATTCTTCCCAAAGGTAAGTTAAATGATTTTTTAAAATTATTATTCATATTATTTAGGATTTTCTTCAGAGAGTTGTTATATACGCTGGCTACAGGCAGCATCTATAGCTGTAGATGCAGCAGCAGTCTGTATAACAGCATATCGGAAGACGCCTCTGATTGAAGGCACTTTGCACAATAATCTCCAGAGGTTCCACAATACAGAAGAGAACTGGCATTCTGTATTAGCTTCTTCAGGGGTTCTTTTTCAGCAACTGCCTCTGATGCTCATACTACATGATGGCAGAAGAGATTGCACTTCATAACAGATTCATAGAAGTTATGGGGCCTCTTACTCCAAACACTGAAGGACCTAAGCTTCCACACAAAGTACAGTCTGTTCTATCCATTCTTGTAAACTGATTCACCGTTGTGTCTGTTGTCCAAGAACACTGAGGTATTTAAACTCCTCCATCAACTTCGCTTTTTCTCCCATGATGGAAATAGTGTTCTGCACCACCATGTTTTCCACAACGAAACATGGCGGCAGCAGCTTTATTCTCCAGAAAACGACAGATGAGACTCTATCTTTCTACTAGAGTGAATAGAAAGATAGGTGGAGTTAAATATAAGACAATCCTTTAAAAATAAAAGTTAGGGGCTACAATAGACTTGAAAATGGGATGGAGGTTCACCTTTGAGCTTTTGTACATCTTTCTCGTAAAGAATATAAGCTAAATTTTTACTTTTTACATATATTGAGCTAACAGAGACATACCCCAAAAGCCTTGCAACCATAATTGCAGCGATAGGCAGTCCAACAAAGTATTGATTAAGTGGAGACTAAACACAAACGAACGCCACACCAGCTAACAGGGAGATTTGATTTATAGAAGTATTGAAATACTGAAAGCTGAATACAAGAGGATCTTGCAGTTTGTAGATTTTTATTTGTAAAATATTTTGAAAATTATGTATCATTTACTTTTCGCTAATTAATTCTGCAATACTTAATGATTGCATTTTCCATAAAATCCCAATAAAATACATTGAACTTAGAGGCTAAGAAGGTTCAAGAGGTAAGGCATTGTAAATTGAAACTAAATGAGTGAATAAGTTTGAAAGGCCTTTATTCTTAAAATGAAGGCCTTTACTTTAAGATGAAACAACAGCTTTAATAATGGTGTGAAGTGCTGCTCATCTAGAATTTATAATGTTTCATTTGCAAATACTCCTTATTGATTTATTTAGATAAGTTCATGACATAATGCACCATATCTCTGGTTGTCTTGTTTTTGTTGTGACTGTGTTGTTACTAGGTGCATTGCAACTCGGTGACATAAGACAAATCCTGACACTTTTTATTGTGTGTGGTCTCGATGATGCTCATAAATTCTTGTTTGGAGATCTGTGACTAAACTGGCAGTATATGTACAAGATCATGTCCCTCCCATACACACACATACACACCCCCACAGAAAAGACATGGGGAGATCGGATGACCATCAGCTGTGCATGTGCAAACACATGATGGTCAAACCAGATATGGATCAGGGTCACATTCTTTGGGCTGAACACACAGCCTCATCCGTAAAGCTTCCTGCTCTCTTGTGTCATTGTCTCCAAGCATTAGAGCCTCATTAATGTAGTCGCACACACACATAAAACACACACAGTGAAACTCACTAACCCTATTGCAGGTGGTAAAAACACCCCCTGGACTATAGATCTATTACTGGCTTATGTAAGGATGTGTACAGCTAACCACAGTCACAAGAACTAAATAAAGCCAACAAAAGACATATACACACACACACACACCCCCACACAAAAAGGTCTACAAAATACTGTAAAATGCATAGTTTTAAATACACAACAATTTTTACATATTTTTTTTGTCCTCTAAAAAAATAATCAAATACGTTTTTATCAATACGCAATAAATAAATAAAAACTCAAGGATTTCCAGAACAAAAATGGCTCCACCAGCCTGTGGTTTCAGACCCACTTTAATTTGCATTGTGTTCACCGCACAGCAATGATTTTGTACAATGTTGAACAAAGCACAACAACCAGCTCGGCATGGCTTCACAGAGCTTGCTCCAGTCCAATTTACAATTTGTTTAGTTTTGAATGCTGAGCCAGTAGATGTTGGACATTCATGAATTGCTTCTGATTGAGCAGAAGGTAACCGGTAAATGTAGAACCAGTACTGCAATGCAATCCCTACCCTGCTCTTTCTCTCATAAGGTCTCATCAAAATATTATCTACCTCATTGTTCTTCTACTTCTGTGTCACAACAACTGGATTAAGTGTTTTGTGTTGGTTTTTCCACAAACATTATTACATGTTCAGCAATAGCACTGCAGCTTTGGATGTAAAACATACCCTATATATGTTTATTATTTGCAAAACTTTTCTGGGGATTAATTAAAAGGCTAAGAAACTTAATCCTATTGCTTATAATTAGTGACATAATATTAAACAGCAGAGCATCATGGTTTTACTTGTGGTTCCAACTCATTATTATAATGTCATGCATATTTTGTGTTCATTTCTGCTATCTCTACCTTCTAGAGGATTTTATTTTTCTGCAGTCAGAATATTTTCTAGCCTTACCGGCGTGAAACTGATCACACCAGTGATACAGTTTCACACAGATACAGAACCTCAGATACAGGCAATCTATCCTGGAGCTTTCTAAAACTACAGGGCTGTAGCAATATTAGTGGTTTAGAGGCTTGTTCTAGATTCTACTATACATGGCTTACTGACAAACTGCTGCCCTACACTCTTATCTGTTACACCTCTGTGTTCTAGGTGAGGCAGGAACTGCGTGCTATGCATGAAAATCTTTTATCAGTCACTTTCAGCAGCATGACAGCGTAACACCATGTCAGCAAGGAGGTTTAAATTACAGTCGCCATCCTAACCATCCTGACCATCTGCGAAGTGGCATTCTGAGCCGCCACAGATCAAGGGAGCTCATGGATCTGGCAACTCTTCTGATATTCCAGATAGCAAAAGTGTTGCACAGAACAAATAACAGACAGGAAATGAGAAGATATTAGATACAGTGAGATTGGTAAAAGCCAATATAAGATTATGCAAGAGACTGACTTAAAACAATAACTGTCTTATTAAGACGAGCTATTATTTTTTTTGTTTCGTTTTCTTTTCTTTTTTAAATTGGCAGCACGACACACACATGCCAAACTGGAGTGGGGTACAATTCGATCCTTTGATGTTTGTATGTGTCCATCTGCCTGACTGTCCTTCAGCCTGCCTGTCTCCATCTGTTATTAGCTGAACTTTGAGAGTCGTTTTCTCCTTGATACAAGACTTATGTAACGGAGGTTGACAGAGAGCTATTACAGACTTAAAACAGCACATACTGGTTCTGTCAAAGCTAAACACCCGAGACAGACACACAAAGAGGCCCGAAATTCTCACCATTCCCTGTCTAGCTGATTTTCCCTTGGAAAGTAATTTCATATCCATACATGGCCTGAAAATGAACTGGATCACAATCAATACAAAACTAGAGAAAGCAGGTTAAAACTTTCAGACTGGGAAAAAATAATCCTACAACCCCATAATTATCTAGACTGCAACTAAAAAGTTCTTGTGCAGGATTACATTTACTATCATGCACATCCGAGCAGTTTTTCAGTCAACTTAATAAAACAGAGCCTAAACTTTTCAGTTTACAGACCTTTAAAATATGAAATTTAATAGAAAAGTAAAATATCTTCCACCCAAACTAAAAAACTAGCAAGCACAACTTTTAAGTTTGATACATTCAAAAAATAATCTGTTCAATGCAACCAAGCTTGACCAGCCCAGGCTGATGATTGGTCAGACAGAAACTCTAAAGTTTGATCTTCTCTATAGTCTGAGAACAATTTCAGACTATATTTCTTTATGTTGAGACATGTCAGTGGGAAAATGTGAAAGAATGAGACTTCCAGCTGATAACAGGAAGAGTAAGTGGAACATGCTGGAATTTGAAATCTCATAGCTAAATTCTTTGGGGAATGTTTGCAGAAGCTGTTTCAGAAATTTTGGCCTCAGAATTTTCCTAATCGCTACATTAATACGATAACAAGAGTTCAAAATGTCCCATCTGTGTTCATTTTGTGTTTGTTTTAAAATAGTAAATGAGTGTTTCACAGCAATTGCTTTCTAGCACGTGAGGTGATATAAAAAAATAGTTCATTTTTCACCATTAATGGCAGAAATATTAGATTTTTATGTCTAATGTCTTAGATAATCTTGTATGGGTTTGCAAAAACCAGAAATTGTATGACTCTGATCAGGGGATCCCCCCATTATTACATACATCACAGTTGAAAATGTCTTGTTTATTTTTACCCATTTCTGTATTGCTGCTCAATTCAAAATACAAAAGCAACACCTCTAGTTTTTAAGACAAAAATAAGACAAATACATCTAAGCAGGAATTCCAATAATGGCAGAACACAACCCTAAACCCCGAAATGAATATAGATGTATGATTTATAAAATTATAAATCTATGACAGTAGATGATTACAATCCAAAATACTGTACATTTCCACTCAGAAAATATGTCTTACTAAATCCAAGTCAAAAGTTCAGAGTAGGAAGTCACTTCAGGGATTCATCACTGAGTTGAGGGGAGAATCACTGCTGTCATTTGACTCTCATTCCACTCTGCCCATACATGGTCACGCTGCACATTTGGCGAACTATTTTATGTCTCCCCTCTTGCAGACTTAAATGAAAACCAGCTGATAGAGCAGGCATGCAACCTACAGATGACTTCATCATTCCCAATCAATCTCAGCTCTTCGAACACTTGTTCTTTCTCAGCATTTTTATAACAGTTTATAGTTGAATTCACCTAAAGAAACAAGGCACGACAGTAAAAGTTTAGCCAACTTAATAAATGTGCTTATAAACACACTTCCTGTGTTACAATGACAGACTTGCATGGTTATCCTCTAGGGAGGATCCAGCTTGAGGAAATTGTACATCAATATCAAATACAAGATGCATAGTGTCACCATGTTTACAAGGTTCTTAGCAAATCTTTTTTTTTATAGAAAGCAACCTATTTAGTTGATTCTGTTATTAATATTTTCCCTGTGTAACAACATAAAAAAATGTTTAGAGATTTTGATAATCTAATCCACACTGACATCATGTTGTAGAGTCTTAAAGATAAACACTAGCACTGCCAAGTTGTTTTAGTGACTTCATGTGGCTATTAAAACCGAAACACAGAACACGCACAGTTCAGATATGTGCATCATAAAACAAATACTTCTTGTAAATCTACATCAACGCAAGCAATGAGCCAAAATTAAAAACTCTCAACCAGATATCTGGTTTTCTCAAGTGGTCGCCTCACCTCATTGAACCGCGCCACTAGGTCCTCCACAGCAGTGCTGCGCTGAGCATTCTGCGTGGGCATGGCCGGCACCGACAGCGAGGCCTTGAGGTTTGGGTGGCGTCTGGTCTGACACTCGGGACTGCCAAGATCTCGAGTGAGGAAGCAGAGGTAATCTAAAGGAAAGACCTACAGAAAGACAGACAGTTGGTGAAGTACATTTTCTCACATTTTAACTTCAATGTATTTTTTCAGGCTCTTAACGCAAAGCAGAGATTACTTGGGATGGAAGGGAACTGATGCATAATTTAAAAGTGCTTTACAATTAAAAATCGGACATGTCATGCCGTTACATTTAGGCCTAAATAAGAATAAAAATAAAGCTCAACTGACTGTCAGCAGAGGTAGATTAAAAACAATATTTCAGGCTTTGAACAAGTCATGAAGCATAAATGAATCCATCTTCTGAGCATAGCACAATAGCAGATGTACCAAAGACGGGGCCGTGCAGCTAAACTCAAAAGGTGGGTCAAGGAGAGAACAAATGGTAGAAGCAGTTGAGAAGCCCTTGGTAACTCTGGAGGAGCTGCACAGATCCACGGTTCAAGTGGGAGAATTAGGGGAACTAGGGGAACTATTCATCATGGACTGTACTAATGTGGCTTTTATGGATGAGGAGGAAGAAACAAATAAAAGTTGAAAAATATCATACAAAGTCTTACATGAAGTTTACCGAAAGCCATGTAAAGCAAACAGCAGACCTGCGGATGAAGGTGATCTGATCAGATAATTCCAATATTGACCTCTTAAGGAAAATGGTGAGTGGCCAAAAATTATCACTGCACATCCACCCATGCTCAACAAAAACCATGATAGAGGCAGAATCATGCTTTGGGGATGCTCTTTCTTCACCAGAAACATCAAAGCTGGTCATAATTGATAGGAGGCTTCATCAGTACTGTAAGAGATTTTTGGTTTAGATATCTAGATTTTTGGTATCTTTTTTAAATTTCTATATACATTAAGTATTTAATTACAGTGTTTTGTTTCTTGATTTCTCTCTTTTCCTTATCCTTTAAGATTTTTATGCATTTCTCTTTTTTGTTTACTTTGAGGAGTATTTTTATGTTTCTTTTAGCCTCTAAAAGAAACATAAATGTTACACAACAAATAAATGTTGTGTAACATTTATTTGTCTGGAAAGTGAACTACAAATCAAGCCTGCAAAAGACTAGAGGCAGGAGTGGAGGCTCACCTTCCTGCATGACAAAGACTAAACACAGAGACAGTACTATGATGAAGATTTAGATCAAAGATAAATAATGATAGAACAGCCAAGACAAAGTGCAGACAGAGACCCAATTAAGAATGTGTGGCAAGCCTTGAAAATTGAACCCAAAATAAATGTTTAAAATCGTGAACCATTTCACTTTGACTTCACAATTTTGCACTGATAAAAACACAATTTGTGGTTGTATTGGGACTACATGGAAATAATTTCAAAGTGGTATAGATTCTATTGAAGTGTGTTGTGTTTAAAGAAAAGAAACTTATTTGTTCTTTTTTAAATATTTTTTATTTATTTATGAATAAAAAAAATCCTAGTTTGTCATCAGAATCCTCACCCCTATCTGCATATTTTACCTGTTGATAAAGCTGCTGCTCCTGCTCTGTGAGGATGCAGGCGATCTCCTCTGGGAACTGAACGAGGTGGCGCAGCTCTGCCAGCTCCTTGCTGATCCCGCTCACACTGGGAGGAAGAGAGCTGCTGCTGGTCATACTGTTGGCCAGCTGACGCTCTGAGGAGACAGAGAGGATTGGAGACATGTAAAGACAAAGCATAAGTTTTGCATTATGTGTTTAGGTCATATCAACATCTATAACTTCTTAAGGAAGAGTACCGGTAAGTAGAAAGGATACAGAGGGGTGAAGAGGAGAAGGTGGGAATGGAAAGCAGAAACTACTCATGGACATGGCATTACATTAAAAAGGACATAAAGCAGGAACAAGCAAAGGCTGATGTTTCCCTTCAACCTTATAAGTTTAAAGCTCCAATGAAATGTGTTTTTATTTTATTTTATCCTGAATATTTAAAGTTTGCAAACACATAAAGTCCCTGTGTAGTCATCATCAGTCAACAACAGCGAGCCCACTTCTTCCTTTAGAAGTAAAGAGCACAGACCACCTGCAAGTTCCTGTGTTTGGATTTCAGTCAGGTTTACACATACACACACACATTCGCATGAATGCAAACCTGTCCCGATCTCTGCTAACAAAAGACTAATGGACAGTTTCTACAATGGTTCAGGGGCTGCCAGGTGGACATTCTGTACATTGTCAGGATGAATGCCGCATAAACAAACTTTTTTTTTTTTTTCTGCAGCAGGAGCTTTTCCAGGAATCATTTAAAGGGGGCTCTTTCAAAAGTTTCATATTGCAACCATCAGGATATGATGCCTATCTTAAAAAAGCTTGAACTTCTACAACAATCCATTAGGATGAGGTCTGTATGGGTTGGTGATAAGTCAGACCGAAGCCATGGCAACACATCTAATCAGAAAAAAGGAAGATGTCTTTTGGATCAGCATTACCACTATATAAACATAATCTGTTGTTATCCGTTACAAAGATGTTCGAGTTAAGTGTCTGGCAAGTGCTTTACATAGACCACTTTCATCTTATTGGTGTGTTGAGATTATGAGTGGCATAATGTTGATAGTAAAAGCAAGACAATGTACATCAATTAACACCAACAGCAGGACCTAGAGTCTCTCTGGTCATTGTCAAATGTCATATGAAGAAGCCTATTTACTCTTGCTGCAACCACGCAGACACAAAACTCTGTGCGCGTACGTATCCAGACACTCACTTAAAAGGCAGACCATGGTAACCCATAAGATTGGCAACAGGTAGGCATGGAAACAGCAGTGAGTGCTCTGCGGGAGCAAAACTTGCTTATTTACACAGTTTGATTTGTGGATCCGGCCTCACAGCTTCTATAATGGACTCTCAGCATGTGTGCACACGAGTGTGCAGGATAAAAGCGAGGACAGAGTATGTGTAAGAATTACACTGAGTGGATTTTACAATCAACTTCTTATACGCCTTGTAAAAAGGAGTGATATCCCTTAAAATACATGTTGAAAACTTGTTAAAAATGAATTATGAATAACATTTTTAAACGCTGTAAATGGAAGTAAGTGTTGCTTTTTGTTTTAACTATAAGAAATTAATCATTTTTATTTTGTGTAAATATTATGATATATGTTTTTTTTGACTGAAATATAACATTAAAACATCTCAGTTCTATAAAAGAAGCAGCTTAAAAATGTTCTGAATCAATTGTAATGGACAAATAGGTAGAAAAGAAAATCTTACTTCTTACATATTTTTTTTTAAAAGTAAGCTTTAATGTTAATGAAAATGTATTTTTAATATGTATTGTTTGATATGAACCATATTTCTTACAAGAATTATTTGCTACATTGTCACTCCTGTGAAGTGGAAATTAAGACAAGCTCAAATTATTCATCTTCATTTGATGACTGTACAGCAGCCCTTCATGCACATTCATTTATTCATCCTCTGAACAAATGCAGTTAAGCACAGCTGTTAGTCAAGACAGTGACAAAGAGGTCTTAAAGATGTTGAAAGAAAAAATGGAAATGGAAATGTAAACCAACTGTATGAGGGAGAACATGGCCAGTAAACAAAAAGTAATCAATGTATATTGTGAAGCTTTTCAAATTCTTTCACTTACTTTACTTATGAAGCTTAAACTGCCTTTGTTTATGGAAAAAAGTCAAATAATTACAACTTTCAGTGAGAAGTGAACAGTATTTCTAACCTATAAGTTTACCTGATGCACTAGATACACACGATAATAAATATTTTTTAAGAATATGGCCCTCTTCCTTTAAGACTGATAGAATATGAGGCAGGAGTAATTGAAAATGATGTCCCTGTGATCATGCATGGATTTACTCATCTATAATGCATGATGCGTACAAAAGGCCTACGTGCATGTTTTTGTTTTGTGTGTGTGCTTTAATAGAAGCACTTCTGAATGATGTAGCGGATGATACAGATTAGCTGAACATCCTTCTTAACAATTGTACATTGACTATTGGTGTTCTGACAACAGGAAACAGATGTTTTGATTATGTTTATATGCAAGCGGTGAATCACTTGAGGACTGCAGCATTTAATATGGCTTACCATACACCCATTTTAATTTTATTCTTTTAAAATGATGGAACTTATCTATGTCTATTCAACATGGGTAAACACCATGCCATAGAATAATTATTGTTGATAAAAAGATCTAAACACATCTGCTGAAATGCAGGGCTGATGTGATGTAAAATAAACCATGAGAAAGACACTTTCATGGTATAAAGTTCTCCAAAGGTTCCTCAAGTTACATACATCCCGTAAAATTCAACTTTAAACACTATAATACTGGGAACAAATCTATTAAAACACAGATCATGCCACAAAGTGGCTGCATAAGCATGCACACCTCACTTCAGCACCTTTTGATTCAGTACTGGCATTCAGTAAAGCTGCACAATATATGCCTCAAAATTGCCATGACAGTTTTGATGAAAACTTAGGTGGACTAATATTTCACAGGCAAAACATTCACACATTTGGGCAACTCAAATTGCACTGTCTTTAATCTTCAAGCCTGATGTAGTGACAGATTTACTGGAGCTCAAATAAAAAATGAGAACATCTTGATAATGACAAAGAAATGCAGGAGGAAATGATAATGTGGATTAAAGACAATATCGACATTCAACGAAAATATCATAAATGCATGTTTTCATAACACTCGGAAGATCCATTAACTCAGATTGAGAAGACATGTTGTCTTCCTGACCTTCTTCAGATAACAGCCAAAGCTGTTGTTTAAGATTTTGATTTGGAATTTCGCTAGATCATTTCAAAAGGTTATTTCGTTTGCTGAAGCAATTCTTTTATTGATTTTGATGCAGGATTGTACTTATAGTAATGGTTAAAAAAAGATCAAGAGTCATTTCTACCTCCAGAACAAGATTTAAAAGATTGTTTTAGTTATATTTAGCCAGGATGCCCTGTTCTACCCAGCTTCATGCTTTCAGAGTGGCCTCTGGTCTGCTTTGAATTCACATACAGATTTGAACCAGCGTTCATTTTAACTGAACAGAGACCTAGGTTTTTAGATGGACCAGCTGCATGTAAAGAAACACAATTACTCATTAGAATGAAATAAATGAGAGAAAGAGACATATTGAGCTTATGAAGCAATAAAACAAATGATCTAACAACAAAAAAAAACTTCTAGGCAATTTGAAATACCATTAATCATCTAAATAGTACCAAATAAAACAATTATCTTAAGGCATTACCCAGAATCAATTGAGACTAGTATACATTTTTAACTTGTTTTTTTGGTGAATCAAAGGGATTTACACCAACCATAGGAAAGAAACCTTGAACGTAGATCTTTTTTTATCTCCCTGGCAGACAGTGGCACACATTTGAACACTGTTTTTATGAGCATGTCAAGAACTGATAACTTCCTCTCTGGAGAATATAGCATACTTTAACAGGTGCAGCACAAACAGCTCCAATGAAATGACTCCAAACAAATCACTGCTTTGAATTTATAAATGTTTGTGATTTTTTTTTGTCTTTTCAGGATGGCACATTCTCACCCAATAGACATCTTCAGTAAAATGTAAGATTTAATAAAAACCAAGCCCTAATAAGCATAACAGTTGTGTAAATAATAGTTTGAACACTTAATGTTCTTGTTCAAAGTGAATACACCTCATCACTTAGACACTTAAACACAGCAAGCATAAATGATCAAAAACAGTGTAATGATTCAGAATACATAAATACACTCGGGCAGATATTATACTGTTGTAGAAGCAATAAACAATCGGTGAAACTGCTAACATGTCTTACATATCAGAGAGTTTCCTTTCTGATCAGATAAACCAACTCTTTCAAAGAAAAGGACTAGCTGCAGGCATCTAACGTTGAATTTGTTTCTGATTTTTTTTTTTTCCTTTTTTTTTTTGGTAGAGATGAAGCCAGTGACAGAAACCAGAGAAAAGACGTTTGGACAAATCCAATAAACAGTTCTGTGTTATGAAACCAAGGACGATTAAAAACATCTGTACAAGTACTGAAGGATTTATAATGTTTGAGGAAAATGGAGTTTAAACTCTCATCCCATGGAAAGTCATTTGTACTTCACAGTAACTTAAACTAATCAGACTGAAGTTTAACAGGGATTCTGGACTTCTAGACAGTTCTAATGATGGTTTTATGTGAAGGAATCACAATGTGCAATTGTTTTCATTTATCCTGTATTACAGCAACCTCCACAATTTTAAATAGGTGGAATAATGAATTGTTCAATAAAACAGGGACTTGGAGACAGGGACTCTGAACTCCTGGACAGTTCTAATGATGGCTTTATCTAAAGGAATCACAATGTGAAGTTGTTTTAATTTACCCTCCACAGTTTTAGTGACACAAAGTCATATTCAATAAACTAGAAAATGTGTTCTGATGAGGAATGTTTGTTAGATTAAAAGTACCTTTTGAAACTAACCTTGAGGAAGGTATTAAACATACTTTTCTATAGCATATAAATGCATTAAAATAGTTTTTATTGGTGTGATGTTTTCATAATTTTTATCTGTGTAACTAATCTGCATGTTTCACTCATTGAACTGAGGTACTGAAATGACACGTTTAAATCATATTCTAAAATTACATTTCAAAATACTTTTATATTTGTTTGGGTTCCACTTAATTATATATTGAAAATATGTTAGGTTTTTTTTCCCCAGCCAATGAAATTAAGTTACTAGTTAATAAATAAACAATTGTATAATTCTTTACATCAAAACAAAAATTAATTTTAAGGCTTTTACCACACCTTTGGCAGGAGAGTCAAATTTATAAAGAAGCTTGCTTCTTCTAACTACAACCCATTAGTGCTAAAGCACTGTAAAATGAGCCTTTAATTCATGAATCAAAATCATTTGAAATCATTGATGGTTTCTGAAGTACTGTATGAGCCAATTTAAATAAGAAAATGATGATCATTTTAGCTTGAAGCACTTAAAGTTAAAACTCAAACACTAGAAAAACAGAAGTCCAGAGTGAAGCTTTAAGTCTGCAGAAACACATAGGAACATGCATAAACCACTTCCTTAAAGATGTGGTTTGTGTATTCTCTCAAATGCTCAATTTGAGCAAAGACACATTATTGTCTAATCTAAAATTTTAAACAACTGAAATTAAATTTAACATTTCCTAAACAATATCTATTGTAAAATGCACTTCACTTTAATCATTGTTACTAATTAACATGTACTCCAACACATGAATAGACTCCTGGATATCTCATCTGCATAACAACTGAAAGATGACCACAACAGACTAGGGCAGCTGCCGCTAAGGTACTAGAACAATTAAAGCAGAGTTTAGCATGTGCCAACATGCCTTTTTGTCCTTATTGCAAACATATTCACCCCACATGAAATACAAGCAAACTTATTTGCAGATCAATTCTCCATATTTTCACCATTAGATCACCGGAAAGCTTTTTAAAGTTACAATTTTCCTGCACTCCAGAGCGAGGAAACCTGCAGTCTCGCTGAACTTCATTTTTCCCTTACTCACTGATCAGCTTGAAGTCCGTTTGGTGAGAGTGCTTCATGGCTGTTGGACACAGCTGACTGCTCAGCCTCCGTTCTGACAGCTCAGCGCCAGGGTGACCACGATACACTTGTCCACATTTGAGTTGACAGTCCCGTCTCTCCCACAGCTGTTCCCTCTCCTGTTTTCTCTCTCTCTCTCTCTCTCTCTCTCCCTCTTTGCTCTACTTCTCCCTCCCTAAGTCCATTTCCAACTTGAACTCTTTAACTTGTACTATCTGCTCTCTGTCAATCACCTGCTTGGTGTACTTGTAAGCAACAGCAGAGGTTCCTCTCTTTCTCTTCACCACATTCATTACTTCTCTGTCTCTCTCTCTAATACGCTTTCTCTCTCCCTTTCTGACATAACCTCATAAGTCTCCCGCCCTCTCCCTACTGACACTACACATAGTTCACAGCCCTGTGCTATAGTTAAGACAACAAGCCTACTCTACATAAAAACACTGTGTCAGAATTCATACAGCCACACCAACATTCAGAAAGCAATGAGTTACAACTAGCAATCAAGAGAAACAAATCTTTTCAGCCTCTTTTCCGCCCTGATTTTGTCCCAGTTTTACCAACAATGAATGAAAACAGGTATATTTTGTTTAATCATGTATCTTTGCAAGCAGAGTTCCACTCATTTCTCCATTTTAATATCTCTGCAGTTTAAGCAATCATTGAAAGACATGTTCTTTTATCTGTTCACTTTGAACCTCTACTGCAGTTATGTCCAGAGTGTGGCCTTCAGAATGATTTGCATGGCTCAATCACAGTTCAAGAATGATACAAATTTGGCCTGCAATTACAGGTGGTGAAGCAGGTGGATAGTTTTTAAAGTTTTTAAATCTTTCATCCACTCGCAGTCTATACGCACTTATAAAATCATGTTCTGTGAACACCAGGGTAAAGTTACAAATACAGTGAATTAGGCTTGGGAAAATTGGAATGAATGGGCATGGAGAGGTGTTAAGAGTTAAAACAGGTGCTGGTAATCTTTCTCCCTTGCTGTTTCATACCTTTGAAATTTTTGTTTGTTAGTACTACTGGTCGCTGAAGCAAATTGTAATATCACTGCAACCAACATTTGATGAACCGAGAAGTAAATGCTATGTTCTGCAGTTTGCGTGTCTCCTCATTTAAAAGCATCTTTCTGCCACCCCTGTCTGACTTTGTGGCATCGGATGCTGCGTCACCGTTTTCTCTACATCCTGGTATCTTCTGTTCATTGTTGGAAAAGGGAGTTTATCGCAAAGACCTAAACACACAGGTTTTCCATCAATGTCAGGCTATCTAGAAATAAGCATAGTTATAAACCAATATTAAGTAACTTAGCAGTCCATTTTATCTGCACCCAATTCATCTACTGTCAGGTTGGCTGAAAATATAAACAGAAAAACCAAGAGATTTTACACTTTGTCTCTGCGTGCTTTAGAGTTATTAATTTGACAGTTTTGTTATTTGCTTACATAAGCTTTTTGAAAAGGATGTCATCTGAAGTCACGTGCTAGGTGCTAGAGAATTTCCAAGCAGAGACCTTAAAACTAAAGAAAGAGCCTAAGTACAGCAAAGTGTGTTTATTTTTACTTTATTTTTTGCAGCATTGTATCAGATAAGAAAACATTAACTTTTACATAAACTCTGATGCAATCTCGTGTTTTTAGGCAACAAACAGAGTCAGTCCAGAAACAAATAGAAAGCTGTTCTTTCCCTCTGAGATACAGGCCATGTCAAAATGATGACAACGGTTTGATGGAGCTGATAATCTGTGAAATAAAATTAACGTTGACCTTAATGTATGAGTTCACTGATAAATTGGCAGCAGTTTCTTTAATTCTGGGTGGTCGGCCAACACTCACATGTGAAACCGATCTTATTTACCGCCACAAAGGTCTGAAAATCAGCCACTGCCACTTTTTGCACTGCTGAGAGAAAGGGACTCGCCCACTAAATCATATCTGCACATGCACAGTTAACAATAGTCACCCAAATGATGCCAACTCACCAACTTCGTGGCTATATCTAGCCACTTTTCAGACAAGTGGCTAGATACAGCCGATTCTGATTTTGGCCGATTCAACCAAAATCAGAATTGGCAGGGCAGGCTTTCTAAATAACGGTGATAGGCCAGAAAACTGCAATCGATGCTCCTATAGAGACGCCTGAACACTGAACTTTACAGATAAAAGTTTTTGTCTTCAAGCTTTTGAAAACTGTCCCAGGTGATACAATGACTCCAGTTTTACCTACCCACCCATCCATCATATATACCCATCTATCCTTGCAGGCTGGTGCCTATATCCAGAGGTTATTGAACAAGAAGAATGGTACACTCTGGACAGATCACCAGTACACCCCAACATCCAATATATAAGACTAATATAAAACTAATTAATTACTGCTTGTTATTTAAAATTTAGAACTCTGAGACATAGTTATTTTGGCATGGGGTAATTGAAATGTATATTCATTAGTTATGAGCATTTAAATGCTGGGTTTGAAAACTGTAACCAATGAATGACAGTTATGAAGTGTATTATGAAATTATAAAACAAATCTCATAATTTAAATGCCTTGACCAAAGTAAAACCCTTCGATGTCTACAATCTCACCATAAAGAATGTTTGTTTTATTGAGTATATTTAGAAATATTACCCGTTTAAACAATATGTAATCTTAAATCTTTGAGACTTCCCTTTGCTTTTACTCCCCACAATATTTGCTGTCAGTGAGTCCTAAATACTGGAATGCCACACAATGTAATGTGATGACTGAGCAAAAGAGACAAAAAAAAAGACGGAAACAAAAAGAAACACCAAAAAACTGAGCTTGCAAGGATTGTAGCTTGAAACTAAGTCACGCACTTCCTTTTCAGCAGTACGACACAATAAAATATGTTATACAGGAAATGATCTCAAGACATGTCTGAAATAGCCTTTTGCAGATTATATTATTATTACCAAATCCCAAAAGTCCTTTCTTAAATTATATGCAACATGAATGAGAAAACATGCAGTAAAAACACTTACATGAATAAGCAAGATTAAAACAAACTAACTTCTTTTCCTGTGACAGACAAATACATTTGGAATCTTAACACATGGCAAAGAAAAAGAAACACACTAAAAATGTCTTTCATTAGACATGACTCAGAAAATCTGACATTCTTCAACAGACAGCGTCTCCTCGACAGAGACATTTCATCACTATGTTTGTGTACAAAACTCTTCAACAACCTGTTCAGAAACCCAACTATGAAATACATCTTTATCCAAATGGACAGAAAATGTCCTGGATGCCAACAATAGTTCTTAAGCTAAACACTTAAACTAGTCTCTTCAGAGGAAATACAATTCTTCAGTTTTTCCTTTCTCAACCTAGAAAGCATGTTTATTATCTGCTGAATTGCATAAAAAAGATCAAAGGTGAAAGAAGCAGCATTTTTCTGTAGGCCTTAAAGATTAGAACCAGGTTACTATGCTGAAACACTGACAAAGAAACCAAAAATGGAAAGCAAACCACACAAGCACTGTCCAAGAATTAAACTCTATCAGAAGCCCAAGTTTTAGAATAATTAAACTTCATAGATGGAAACAGATAACTTTCTCGACCTTATACACAATAAATCAACTTTCTAATGCCCCTGAACAATTGAGTACTTCACTTAAGTAAGAAAGTGCATCTGAATCTACAAAACTATGCCTAAAATATTTGAATCTATGAAACATTTGAATGTGATAAAATGCAAAACAAATATTTTTAAGGGGGTAAATACTTTTTTACTACGTTATGAACAAAATACATTAGTAGACTGAACTGACGAATGTCAGGTGGTTTCCCTGAATCTACATGTCACATTAAAAATGTGACTTTGCATTGAGTCTGATTCTTGATGTGTCTTAAATCATTTCCCTTCTACATGTGCACCTCACCAGTTCTGTTTTGTTTGCTCCAACATCCACACGATCAGAACACAATGTTATGCTGAAGATATGCACTCTATGTGTCCAACTGCCTGCTTCTAAACGTGCTAATAAAAAGTTAGCACAACATGAAAAAAAGTTATTAACATGACTGATAACACTGCCTGTCAAATAAAAACAAATACAGAGATTAATAATTTTCGGTGCTGACGTGTGCACCACAGTGCATGTCTCCATGATCTTGCCAGAGACAGCCAGTCCCCTGGCTCTGTGCCAGTGGAAATTAATGTTGGGATCAGCTTACATTTAAGTCATACGTAATGTCATTGTTGAGAAGGTGGACAACCCAGCAACAACCCGACTGCCTTGATAGTGAAGTCATGTCGAGTGAGAAACGAGTATGCTGGTGGTGAGGAAAAAAACGACAATTGGATGACTTTCTTGAAGTTTTTCCATTTTGTATGACAGCCCAACACATACACAACATAATAGTGAGGTGAAAAAATGGTAAAAACAAATTGTTTTGCAAATAAAACTCTGAAAAAGTCTGTCACTAATACATATAAAGTTACACTTTAGTTAAACTAACATCCTGAACAGATCCATCAAACTGTAAAATAGGGCTGTAAAACCAAAAGCACAGCACACTTTTCAAACCTTTATACTTTAAAAAAAGATAAAAATGACATCACAAACAGCATCAACAGATTACCAATCTATTTGTAAGCACTATTTTTTCTGGAGTACCATTTCTGGCTTAAATAGGTTACTGTGATCAGTTTTATTTAGTTTGTTTTCTAAAGAAGAACTCAAGAACCCATTTATTGATTTATGACCCCAAAAGGTGTCACAATCCTAAATTTGAGAACCATTAGTCTATCACAACGTAAAAAAATAAATGAATAAATAAAAAATATCAATATAAATTATGTGATTTTTGTTTTGCAACTGCGGTGATTTAAAAGGGCGATAATACATCTAGAACAAAGGGAATGAAGTATGGGTATCACTAAAGAGCAGATAAGCTCTTTCCACTTTCTTAAAAAAGTAAAATAAAAAAAGAGAGAGGATGTCATGGAAAGTGAAAAGAGGGTATATAATGAGGAAAAAGGACAACAAGGGAATTACGTGAAAGGAAAGAAAGGAAAAGGGCAAGCAAATGAATCAGCTACAGATTCCAAACAAACCAGATCCTCCTGTGGATGTATCATGTGGGAAAAGGGCAGAAAGTAGAGCAGGAGACCACCAGGGAATACTGAGAACCAAAGACATCCCTCAGTCACTTCTGTTCCAATGTATCAACCTCTTCTTTTCAACAAAAGCAACAGCTGATTATTATTAACCCTGTTAAATGTGAGTTACTATTGCACACCTGACAACAATCAAGGTATTATAAGGAATAAAGCTATAATAAAGAACTTTTGCATTCAATTTATTTACCTAGTACCAGATTTTTCCAAAACAAACAACAAGCCCAAGTCATATCCAATAATATGGAATCTGGTGTGGTCCAAATTTCATTTAAATTAATCCAACTGATTACAATAAAATCCAACCAAAACCTCAGTCTCGGGTTCAATTACATACAATCAAAATACCCTGCCCCACCGGTTAAGGATCATAACTGTCTGTGAAGTTATTATGTTTGAGTCTCCATCTAACGCAAACTTTCTATTTTAATAGCATCAAACAACAAGTACACCTTAATACACAGTAATTTGCACAGTGGAAACTGTCTTAACACTACCACAGTCTGCAGTCTCACTTATCTCTGCTCTCAGAAGTACAGCCAATTAATGCCAAAAAAAAGAAGGCAATTCTGGATCGGCTGCTTTGCAAGCACCAACCCATAGCATGTCAAGTTACATTGTGCCAAGGTATTTCAGCTTCCCAAATTTACTTTCTCTTTGCAATGTATTAGATATGCGCTACAAAAAAAATTGGTAACAGAAGAATAACATATAACAATTCTGTTAATAAATTTCCAATTGGTAAAGATGAATGCAAGGACTTGCGCATGTGTGTACATTCGTCAAAAATATACACCTTAACTAATCGGGAGAACTATTTATATTGAAAATTTGTACGTTTATCTGACATTATCTCAAAATAATGTTTACAAAGGTTTTGCTCCTTTTTCACAGCAATGTGAATGTTTGTAAGCATATGATACAGTATAAAGACTCACCTTTTAGCACAGCGTGGCCGTTAGAGCACTGGGGTAATGAGAAGGGAAGAGATGCCCGCGCCCCAAGAGAAACCGTGGCCTCGAGGAATGCTCCAGTGAGCAGGGAACACAGCAACGTCTTCTGGTCACAAGCACGATATAATCTGGAAATAAGAAGATGATATTTTGTATTTTAGTCTAAACAGTGAAATCAACATCTACTAGAAATGATGCTATCCTCATTACAGTATCCATACGATCATAGAACTTTATCAGCACTAAAGTTTGCGAGATATGGATGTACACTAATGCGACATGACAAAGGGAAAACAGTTATATTTGAAGCAAACTTCAGAGATACAAACATAAGCACAGCTAGAATATGTCTTTAGTGGTAAAATATATCAGACTTCTACCATGTTACAAATTTGCTGCAGCACATCACATGGTTTTGTGTATGACAATGCTACAGGTGATTGCAGCATTGAGAATAATTCAAGTTTTGGTTTGCTCACATCCAAAAAACAAATCCTCATCTTCCTGATCAAAATAGAAACTAATGTATATGAAGTAATGTTATATTCAACAGAATGTAAGCTGTGTTAACTGAAAACAGCTGCAGTGTGATAATATCTGAGATGCTGATAACCATGTTAGAGGGTATAATCAAATATGTTGTATTGGACAATGAAAGCAATGATTCATCTGAAGCCAGAAAATGAAAAAGTAAACTAAAGATTTAATGCAACAACATGAGCTTGTTAGCTGCAAACTGAATCACATATAATTTAATGTGCATCATCTATCCAGTTATTACACTGCAGTTCTGCACAGTGTTTTTTAAGGTGTTCATATAATGCTAATGGTTTTATGCTAATCAATACAAATACAACTGGAGAAAGATGATCCAAGAGGGAAAACCCTTTAACTATTATTTAAACATTGGATTCTTCTGAGGAGCTTTTAACTAGGACACAAATGCTGAAGTTCTAAGAAAGCTTTTTCTTGCTTCTTTGTTTTGATATGACTTGTTGATAATTTGGTTCATGTCTTAATTGAAGTTTCAACGGTTCATGTTTATGCAAAACTTACAGAAAGAATTGTTCCATTGCTTCTTAAATCAGCTACTTTGGTTTTAACTTTGCAATGATAAATAAATATGTTTCGTTTGGCTCCAGCTGACTGGGTCATATCAAACAGAGAGGATGCAACAGTGACCTCTAGCGGCTGTCATTTACCACCATTTTACAGTGATCATAAGTGACTTGACCGTTCAAATCTGTTATTTGTTGCATTAGAAATTGAGCAGGCTGACGATTAAAGCAGAAATGAAAATGTTAACAAACCTATGGGGATGAAAAGGTTGGTAACACCAGGGATTGAAGCAGGTTTTCAAGTCCAGTCCCACTGGTGTGGTAAGGTGGAGTGGACATGGAGGCTCCCTGAGACAGGCACATCCAGGCTGAGACAACAGAAGCTTTCTGGAAGGATGAATTAGATTGATTTCTTCTCTGTCCTGCAAACAGCTGGTGACCTGTCAAAGAAATAATTGAAAAATACATCACTTACTGGTAACTCACAGATAAATGTCATCCATTCATTCTGTAAAAGTTGCTTGTCTAAACTGCAACAAGACCCAATACACAAAAAGCAGCACACAATTATAGTTTTCAACATCAAATTTCTATAAATAAAACAGGATTATGGCATGAATCAAAAAGGAATCAAACCATCTCTTCCATCGATCAAAATGGGAAAGAATCATATCCCTAACTTAAATGTCTTTCTGCCAAGCTTTCTAACCATGTGGCCAGAAAGAGATTTAAAGATGAACAGCAAAATCAAATGAGCTGGATTAGCAGTACTTGCCAATAGCTGAATATATGGTCCAGGACATATTTAATGTGGAATAGCATCTTTGATGCCTGGAAATTGAGCTGTTAGCATCTAATGACAGTTATGAGTCTGTACTACAGCAACAGTCTTCCGTCAGAGGTCTCTTCAGATTAGTTGCAAGACAGGCTGCTACCAGAGATTCCTTCCTGCCTACAGTATCACTGTCCGCAATGACTATCTGAAGATACTTGGATGGTATGAGTAACAACGACATAAAATTTTCCTTATGGAATAAAAAAAATATTTTTTAAGTAAATTAAATTAAATTGTTTAAAGAATTATGGTGAACTTTTATTATCAAAAATAAAGAAAACACAGACGATTAATGGGTTAATTTAATGTGCTTTCACTGCCACTTCCAGAACTTTCAACTAACAGGAAAACCTTTAAATCAGAAGGCACAGTTATATGGGCTCATGTGGTAATCCTCAGAAGCAATTTCCTTTAGGAAGAACGGAAGTCAATGTGTGAAGAGAAAAAATTAACAGAGAAACATAACTGTGGCACAAAACAGATGGATGGAAGGTGGGTGTAAAAAGCATCCACCCAGAGAGGCAGACAGATATGTAGCTAAACAGTGAAAACAGATTGAAACAGGCCTGAGATAAAAGAGAAATCCCCATAGACCTTTGACAGAATTGATCTCCAGGATAACATCTCGTACAGTTCACCTTTTGATCATTCACTCCTTGGAACAACATCCATGTAACGAAAAGAAACAATTATTGAAAACGATTGTCTTGTTCTTTGTCCTTGAGTAAAGCTGCAGACGGTCTCTCCTGGTACAAATTTCAGAGAAAAGCCATTAAGACAACACTTTGTGGTATGCTAAATGGGCATTTATGCCTCCGGTGGGGACTGATATTTCAAAAATTGGACCAAATCAATGTTGGTGAGCAAAAGGGAGATGAGAGCAATAAAACTTTAATGAGAAAATACAGTTCCAATGTTATCACCAGTGAAAGTGTGCCTCTGTGCTGCTTTTCATATTAGTGCTGACAAAAAAAGGAGTGAGAGGTTAATAAATTTAATTTCACATTTTATCCTCAATACAATCACTGACTCGGAACGGAGAAATGTCAGATAGACATTAACACACCTGGTGCAGATGTGGGACCTTAAAAAATATTCAAACTTATTGAACTTTCTTTTTTTTTTTTTACAGCTCACTGGATTAATAAAACCAAAATTTAAACATTTTAGCCTGCAAGCAAAACGTTATGTGTGGCTTAAAACAAATACTGCATATAACTCTGAAAACACCAATTCTATAGTGAAGCATAGTGGTGGCATGACGATGTAAGAAGGCTCTTCTTCAGGAACAGGGACGCTGGTCTAAGCTAAAGGGAAGATGGCTAAACACAGGGCAATTCTGGGAGAAAAGCTGTTAAAGGCTTCAAATGACTTGGGGCCAGGGTGGAATACAGACCCATTCAGTTAATTAGAAAATTACTGAAATTATTATCACCATTACTATTATTGCTATATAGCATAAAAATAACTATAAACCACATATAAGTTTCCGGTTGAAAGGTGAAAAACTGTGAAAAGGTTCAATAGGTATGAATCCTTTTCCAAGCCACTATAGTTTTTGGCTAGCTTGCTGTCTCGGCGGGATGGGTTTCCTGCATGGGTGTAGGCCTAGCTGTTGTCAGATCTGAGCCATCCCTGGGGAAGAGAGACATACCAGCCTGCCAGCACGTTTATGAAGGGAGGTGGGGCTGAATATGAGAAACAAATGCCTACATACATGAATCACTACTACAAAAAGTTCTGCTTCAAATATATGTTGGGTAACATCTATGGCTATTTTTCCCCATATTCAGCGGTGTTTAGTTCATATCTCTACCAAAAACATTTCTTAATCTGATCAATTAAAGACTTGACAAGTTAATATTAAAGTGACAAACAACAGAGGAGTAACCGCTGTAGCTTGAAACCATAATCAGGAAGAAATACAGATTTGGTTTTAGTATTGAGGAATGTTCTTTAACTGCACAGTGAAAATTGGCTAAAACTATATGGGAATTATTTATTTTATTTTATTTTTTTCACTTCAATCCACTTAAAGATTTTCTTCCTATTATCATTTCTCTTTCTCAACCAAGACAAGCAGTAACACAGAAGCCTCCAGTTTGACTGAGATGAGTAATGAACCGAGAAAAACTGCAGGTCAAAGTGTTTATGTAAAAATGAGCCTGACTCCAAAGGATATGGTTGGGAATGCGGTGCTGCTTTTGATCGACACACACACAAACAAACAAAACACACCAACTTACAAGTAAATTCAGGCTTTCAGCAAAGATCACAGACTAAAAATGTAAATCCACTAGTTTTGTAGTCGATTAGATTTTTTGTAATTGCTTTTGACTTTCTGTGGACACATTTGTGATAATGCAGCAATAAATAAATAAAAACTGGAATGTCTTTAAATATACGAGTAAATGAAAAACAAAATACACCCATTCTCAGATCTAGGGTTTTTAACTATGAGGTCATAATAGAAGTCACTTTTTTAACACTTTCTAAGATTATTTAGATCCAACCAGAGGTGCAAAACAATTGCTATGAGATCTTTGTGCTGATTTGCTGCGGTTGGAGGACTTGTGGTTTATCCAGATGTTGTTATGGTCTTTTAAAAGAGAAGATGTTTTCTTCTGGCACCCTTTCCAAACAAACCACACTAACTTTCCCAGGAGTGGATGTCTTCGCCAGTTCACCCCAACAAGAGTCTGAAAAGTGCTTGGAGAAATTGCAAAATAAAATATAATTTAAACAAATGAGCTAAATCTCCAGCTCTACAGGCCTCAGTTAGCATGGTAAATGGCAATGTTCATGACTGCACAGTTAGAAAAACGCTAAAACTAAATGTCCGTCATGAACTTTGACATTTTTGATAAACCCCATAAATCCTCGGATTTAACTTTTGGGTTTTTCTCAATTTCTCTTACCACAAATGTGAGAAGATTGGCTGCTGCGCTAACTGTTTCCCTTTTTGGGATAATTGTTCTGTAGAATGACGGAGTTCAAATTGTTTGGAAATTAACTTAAAGCAGTCATGATCAGCGGGGCTGCGCAGTGGTGCAGTTGGTAGCACTGTTGCCTTGCATCAAAAAGGTTCTGGGTTTGATTCCCGGCCCGGGTTCTTCCTACACAGAGTTTGAATGTTCTCCCTGTGAATGCGTGGGTTCTCTCCGGGTACTCCGGCTTCCTCCCACAGTCCAAAAAAACATGACTGTTAGGTAAATTGGTCTCTCTAAATTCTTCCTACGTAGGTGTGAGTGTGTGTGCGCATGGTTGTTTGTCCGGTCTGTTTCTGTGCTGCCCTGCGACAGACTGGCGACCTGTCCAGGGTGTACCCCGGTTCTCGCCCGGAACGTAGCTGGAGATGGGCACCAGCACCCCTCCCGACCCCATTAGGGACAAGGGTGAACAGTCATGATCAGCAACAATTGCTTCTCTCTGCTCATTGCTAATGTTGTTCCTGATTGGCATTGGTTTAATATACTTTTCCTCCCCAGATGCCTGCTCTTACAGAGCTCAATTATGGCCAGGTAATCAAATGCAGATTATTTAATTTCATAACCTATTAAAGCTTAAACCAACATGAAGTATAAAAGCCTAGAATTAAAAGAGGGAATGTTTTCTTCTTCTCCTGACTTTGCATAAGCAGCCAGGAAGCACCCTGATTTTCTATGTAGCCACAGTCACAAGAGACACTAGGGCAATAATTGTGTTTAAGCTCTATTACATAAGTGGTGTGCAGTGTCATCCAACATCAGTACATCCGGCATGTCCTTTTTCATCTTAGATTACATTACCAGTGATCTTGCATTTCAGCTAGTTAGTAGAACTCAAGTTGTATTAAGACAGTTGCTGCCAATAGAAGATTGTAGCTCATATTACAGAGTGTGTACAGGAAACACTAATAGCTTAAGCTCTGTATAGGAACATTAAAACTGTGAGGGGCAGCTGTACAAATTTAGTTCAATCCTCTTTTTGTGTTGAAACTAAATTGAACACCTGACAGTGTATATATATAATAGTAACTGGTGCATGCAATAGTAGCAACATTTCAGTCTCTTTCCTTTTCTTTGGAAGAGTTTGTTTGAATACCGGGAGAAAACTGTCACTCACTCCACAGTCACCACTGAGTCCCATTAGGCAATTTCTCTGCCTGGCAACAGCCGTTCTCAGAGAGGATTAGCATGGGGAGACCGAGAGCCAGGACACAGACTCCTGAACTTTGAGCTGGAATGCACATGCACAAAGACACACTCATAGATCTATGCACATGCTAGAAAGCAGATATGCAAACACTTTGTGACTTATGCTGTTATGCATATCATAGCAGATGCGTTCAGCATGTATGAGCACACAGGACACATGAGAAGCTGAAGCCATCCACCTGAAATCCAATCACTCACATCTTAAATGTCTTTAGTTTTAGCTCCTTAAATAGTTGTAGACAAATTCACTTACCAACCCTCTCTGTGTCAAATATGTGTTTCTTTTGAACAAACACACATCAATTTACAGTATTCTAGTCCTTATTATTTAATAGTTATCTATAGAAGCTATAATACGATACATCTGAGCTAGAACAGTGAAGCTTTCCTTCCATTTATTTTTTTAACTGTACATGGAAGAAGTTGCAGAAGGCCACAACATTTTATCTGGTAATTATATCATTAAATTAAACACAAGTGCTTACATGGGATTAAACAAATCACATTAGCACAAATCTGCCCTCAGACACTCTCTCCCACAGGGCTATTACGTACTCAAAGGATAGAAATAAATTGTTTTCTTAGGAAACCGCATTTGGAAGTGCCCTACAGAGCAGAGGTTGACTCAAGTTGCCCAGAATAATTTGGTGACTAAAGCAAAAAAAAAAAAACACATCTTATTTTCTTGCTTTGAGTTGGACTTTGGCAAAGTAGCAGAAGGCTTTTGGTTTGATAATAAAGCTTGCAGGGATGCACCCAGAAATCATCTGATGACCAGAGTCGACCAGAATCAACTTGAACGGTGGAAAGTGAAAACCTAAACACTTTTATTTTTGTCTGGTCTGTGAACAGAGATAGATGAGTGGGCAGTTCATGGAAGTCAAAACACTTTTAAAACTGTAAAAAAATAATAATAAAAAATAAATAAATATATATATATATATATATATATATGTTTACCAGAGATAGTTCTTTCTCTGCAGAAGGCAGGATAGCAGGAAGTCTAAATGTAGTAAAGCAAAGTTCCTTAGATTTGTCTTTTGAAGCTTTTGACTTTTGCTTAAGGTCTACGCTTTCTTGGGAAGAAGGATGTTTAGAGCTAGCAATGCTAATAATGCCAATAGTTCTAAATGCTAACATGAGTTGCAAAGCCCAATTTTAAATGTCACCTATTAAATCATGTCCTTCATGACTTGTATTAGTAATGCATTGTTTAGTTGCAGAGCTGTGTAACCATGACTGCTCTCCCACACTGACAGTATAATGTTGTCTCTACACCCAGTTTATATAAGTGACTGTTGACTGCAGGAATGATTCTCTGTAGTTACAATAAATTAACAATTTGATCAAACACAGTCAAATTGTGTTTGATCAAACACAATTTGAAGAAAAAGAAGTCATACTGCTTCTTTTGCAAACATTAAATAAAAATTTGGAGTTAATCCATTTGTGTGATCTTGGAAATAAATACATGTCTATAGAGTATTTCACATTTGTTATTTTATATAAATAAAAATGTTACAGATTTACAATCAGTCCTTTAAAGGAAATTTTGTTTGTAACTCTTATTAATTTGTTCAGCTATCTCTAACTCATTACCTGGACAATTTTACTGTAGTAAGTTTAATTCATAGCAAAACTACTCCTTTTGCTTTTAAGGAGAAAATATCTTTTTTTGATCATTATTTTATTTATAAATATGTTATTCCTAAGACAGTTCCATTAATAATTTAACCAGAAAATGCCTAAATAATATCTCTTAAAAGGAAATATAAATATTGAAAATGGTATTGAAGGTCAAATTTTGATCAGTGCATTTAATAAGTAATTATTAAAATGTGGCTGCTTTTACTATACACTTACCAGTACTAACAGGCATAGTGGGGAAAAAGAGCAGCTTTTAATTAACTAACCTTTTGAAAAGATGTGAGTTCAACTTCAAGAGTCAAGACAATGTAGCCCCTGGTTCATGTCAGTTATACTAGATAGTCCTTAGGACAAAACTGAATTTTTTAAAATGTCATGCTCCTTCAGTGCTTCACAGCTTTTTAGTGTTTCCGCTTAGCCCCTAAAGCTAAGCTCACAGAACATTTTGAACTAAATATGAGGTTCAGCTGAATAAATCAAGCATCTTTTTTCAGAAAGAAAGAAAAACCCCAACTAAATCACTGTAAGATTTAGATCTGAGGCAGACCTTATTCCAAAACCTTCAAACCTTAGCTCCATGTGCTGCATTTCTCTTCAGTGAAGTGCAAGCGGAGCACAAAAATCTGTCTCATAGAATGAAGAAAATATGTAATCTGCCAGCCCGACGGGACAAGGATGTTTAAAACAGCTGGACCTGGTGCCGGAGCCAGGTATGTTCGGCAGCTCTGGTATCCAAGCAACCTAACACTGTAACCAAACCCATACTAACGAGAGTCAACCAAATCAAAAGACAAGACAAGCATACCCAAACATGCCAAGTAGACATCCTCACTTGGGTTAAACTGGGACTGGGTGCTTAGGATGTGCTTCAGTGTTTTTGCAATCACTGCTTCTGATTTATATGCATGTGCCGAGAACATAACTTCCCCTCAAATAGAAACTATTAATCCTGCTTTCCATGACCAAAGAGGAGACAAAGAGGAGACAACCTCTCTCCTGTATCCTGTTCTGATCTAACATATTCTTCCATTGCTGCCTTCACAAGGTAATGTTTTCTCTCCAGCACCCTCTGCCTGTGCAGTCTCAGAGATTTTCTCTTTTGAGTCTATCCAAGTTGTGCATAGTTACTATGAGAAGTATTTAGTTGCTAATTTTTCATTTACAACAAATTACTCTAATGCAAGAACAATTTGCAAGCATTCCAAAGCATTTATTTAGTGGGCATAGTTTTAGAGTCTGCTTCTTCTTACTGTCTTGGTTTAGAGGACAAACTTGACTGTGTTTTTGTCTAGAGAGTATTATTCAACGTCTATGTCACTTCCTCCTTACCACCAACAGTAGGGCTGTAAAACTAATCAAATCTCCACTTCAATTTCAATTTATGCTCCACAATGACTAAGCAACTAAAACAAAAACTAGATTAATATTACGTAATTAATATACGTATGCAGAGATAATCAGGGTTGTTTAACAAAGAAAGTTTTTCATCTAACCCAATGCTGCAAAAAGTGTTCAACCACTTATAGATTACTTCTCTTTTAGCTTTGTGTAGCTCATGTAATTGTTTCAGTAGTTAATTATACATACAAATAAATAAACATAACCAACCTGGCCAACGTCCACAGTCAGTTATCACCCTGCCTGGGTAAATAGTAAAAAAAAAAATAAATGACCCAAAAAAAATAATGACCAAAATGTAACCCCAATTATGGTATTGTTCATTTTCAAGCAACTCAAACAGTAAAAATAAATGCTAAAGCAGACTAATCTTTTCTAAAAACAAGCCTCTGCAATAATTAAATCCAAGTTATTGTTTTATTTTTATGCACTCTATGTTTTTATTTAACAAAGTGAACATTGAAATCAAACTCTTGAAAATGAGTCATTTCTGGTATTTCTAAAGGATACAACCAAATCCAGCTATACATCAAAATGCGCAATATCAATCTGGAATAGCAACAACATCCGCTGAGGACTTAAAGTTTTAAAGGACTGGATATAAAAATGACAGCAAAGCAGGAAACACAGAAAAGACGTGCAGAGAGGAAAACACAGGGAGCATAATAAAGGAAATGGAGAGAGAAGCCAGGGGTGACTTGAATTACAATCCCCTGTTGAATTTCACAAGAAACCAGTTCACTATAGATCAAGGAGCTGGGCCCACCTCCCAAGCACTGGCTCACACCTTTAACAAGCTTAGGGTATTATAGCATTGCACCCAATTGTGAGCTGCAAAATTTCTGGGTCAGTGGTGATCACTACAGAGAGATTCATTCTGCTAATTAGGAATTCAAACTGAACCAGAGTGAACTTGAGCTGGAAAGGCCATCTAACACTCAATAAAACATTGAAAACAAACAAAGCAGTAAGCATGTGTCAATATGAGACTATTGTTATAACATTCTTAAATAAAAACACCAAGTTTTCCCAGTATTGCATACAGTCAGCGAAAACTACACTCTGACATGCATCCATTTAGAAAGACTTGAAACCATGGAAACGTAATGAGAAAATCTGACCCTTTCTAAGAAGGTAATATTTTTGCATCCTTGGCAGAACTTAAAAACCAGTAGCTGCCCCTAGCTTAAAATACACTTCTCCAATTTATGAGTTAATGTCTTTTTTGATTAACTTAATTGCTTTGTAAAAGCAAATACAGCCAAAGAAAGATCAACCTGAGCAACAAACAAAAATGTAGCACTGAAGATATTGTTACGCTAGTGAAGTACCTTGTGGAAATGTAGGAAAAAATAACATTACAAATGAGTTGTGTTTAGTTAAACTTGGAGACGCACCGATTTCCAACCACCGCTTTGACCTGTAAATATTAATGTTAACTGACTCTAAATTGATTCTTAAGAACTATAAGATGCAAACAGCATTTTAAAATATTCCTTTAGCCTTCCCGCTGTGAGTGGTCCATTATTTATGCTAGGAGCAAGGGCAACATCACACAGTATGTGATCAGTCAATGTAATACACAACCTCATGATTTTAAAGAAAGTTAGGACATTTAAAAGAGCTAGTTAGAATTTCAACAACAGCTATGTAGTGTACATTAACAAGCGAATACAAGTTATTAACTTTCAAATTACTCTAAATGACATTTCAAAGCAATTCTAATTTTATTGAAAATAATTATAGAAGGATATTTAAGTTTAAATATGAAAATTGTATGAATATAGAACCTTTACAGGAGGCCCAAAATGGCAAACATTTAAGGTAATACAGTTCACTACAAAAAAAAGAAGTTAGAAATGACAGAGTTGTTGAATGACGTGTACAAATAAAAGAAGAGGGGTATCCAGTAACCCATTACCCCAAACTCACATAAGGACCCCTGAACTCCCCCACTTACAGTTCTCATGATGTCATACTACAGCGAGCCACAACGCTCTCCTACATAACGTCAGACAGCTCTGCTCAGACAGCTGGAGATAAGCCTAATGATGAATGTTTTTCACTTTCGAAAGTTCGGGGAATAAATTACTCCAGTCTTGGTACTAAAAGCACAGATGTGGCTTTTTTGTGTGTATTTTTTTTTTATTACTTTCTTTAGATTACACTTGAACTAGGATTCTGGAACTCAGACACAAAACTAAAGTGATTCATTCTAACGTTTTATCAAGAAAAAAAAAAGTGCTTTTCGTGGCATGACTTCGTTTGTCTCTATTTTGTTATTATTATGTCAGCAACCACTGAAAAGCAGATAGGTTTTTTAATAAAGAAGATAAGTTCAACCGTACGTGACATTTCCACCCTAAAAACTTTCCTCATGTTAAACACAGGAGAACAAACTCATCTTAACCAACCAGAAAACATGTATTTACAGCAAAAACTTAAGTCATACAACATGACGGAAAGTTATTCTCCAAGTACAAAAAAAACTGCTTACTTACTGAAGCAAAACAGGAGCTGATAAGCTGAAGAAAGAGGAAGAAAACCCATCAAGCTCCAGTCCCTCTCAGACTGTGTGTACACTTAGAGAAGTGCATAAAGGCTTGAGTGTATGAGAGCACAAGAGCCAGAGGAAGAGAGGGAGTGTAAGAGGTCTGTGCACAGCTCAAACTAGCAGAGAAAGAAAAATCAGAGGCAGGGAATAAAAATAGGAAGAAGAAAAAAAAGAAAAGGCGGAAAGAAGACAGGGATTCAATGATGGCTCCATAACACAGAAGGGACCCCCATATTAGGTTATGAGGCAACAAGCCCATCACCACCCAGCGACATGAGGGGAGATCTTATCAGAGAGAACACTCTAAACACAGAAAGACGGAGGAGACGGTGTTCTACGAGGTTTCAATCGATCCTTCTCTTGGACCTGCTTCGATGTGTAAGCAGTGTCAGACAAAGCTCAAATAAGACCACCGTGCATTTATTGGGGGACAACTCAACAGAAGCTAAAAAATGGCTTTTCACGAACACACAGATAAGACACAAAGACTGAACATATTATGGAACATTTCAACTGCAGGTGACATTTTATTAAAAAAGGATAGGAAGATATTATTTATCTTCCTAAATAAAGATAAATGATATCTTTATTATCTTTATTATTTAGCAGGAGTACTCGTTCTTGCTGGTTAACAAATAGTGTGCTGCAGAACAGAATTTATTTTCAGGGCTTTGCAAAAGTAACCACATCTTGAACTTTTAATATTTTGTCACATTACAGACATCTGTGTATTTTATTAGGATTGTTAGATTTTTGATATACACAACTCATACTTGAGCTACAGATCTCTGAAGCTTCCTGAGCGTCATTGTGGGCTTTGTGGCTGCTTCTTGCAGTGATGGTCTTTTTGCATGCCCTTCCAAGTTAGGCAAATTGCTAATTCTGCGTTAAACCTTTATTCACAAGCTCTTCTGATACTGTTTTGGTCACCAAAGTACCAGAACAAACCACTGAGGGCTCACAGAACAGTTGTATTTATATCCAAGAGGAAATGTCACATAGTTTGGTCTCTGCTGACTAATTAGGTAATTAGGTTGAACTGCATTGTATTTAGGGGAGTTATGGTAAAAGGGGCTACACATCTTCAATGTGTTTTTCAAACATATGTAGTTAACTTCTATATCACAATTATGCAACTCTATACATGTTAGTTTATTAGATAAAATCCCAGTAAAATATATTCAAGTTTGTGACAAGTGTGGAGAGGTTCCAGAGGCAGGAATACTTTTCCACACACTGTAAGTGCTTCTGTGCAAACGATAAGACAATGATGCTTAATTTAAGAGAACTTTTGAATAAAACATGGTTTTACTGTGCCCAAATCACTCACAGAGCATCAGGGTTACTGAAACATTTTTGGATGCCAGCTTAGCACTTCAGGTAACATTAAACTGTCAAATCAATTGTGATTAAGATGCAGCCTCTTAGGCCTGGCAACTCAATCCGCAACTGTTTCCGAGGCAACCTAAGGCCAATGTCAAAACTCTTCTGCTAAAGACTGTTCTTCTGTATTAGCTCTCTGGCCTTTGTTGGTATATTAGAAACAAAGTGGAGGCGGATCATCCATACTGTTGTGACCACCCACCTGTCACGGCATGGACTTCCCTAGAGATATGAAGCTTATCTCTAGGGAAGCTTATCTCTTTTTCAGTGGCAAAAAGACAGGAGTACACCCGTTTATGTAGAGAGGACATGAATGTAGACAGCACCGAACAAAGATTTTTTTCCATATACGGTTGTTATTGGTCATCAACGATGTTTATTTAGTTAGGTGATCTCAAGGTAACATCAACACTAATGTCGGGGCCCACGGTCTCCCAGCAGAACATTGCCTCAAGCATAACTCCACCTTGGACGTTTAACTGCCTTATCTTTATAAATTACAAACTGTAATTCAGTTTGTTGTGACATTTTCTATCAAAGCAAACATTCTTTTTAGCACTTCTTTCTTTATCGGATCAGGCAACACAGGCCAGCTTTTACTCCCCAAGTGCATTGATAGGGCTTGACGGCCAAAAACTTTGACTTATCTCCACTTTTACTTCCCTGGAGCCATTTCTGTAGGTCCCGACCATAGCAGACCAAAACAAATTCAAAGAAAACACATTTAACTAATGTATAACTCAGAGAAAATTACATTTTTTAACGCAAAGAGATAAAAAAGTAAGACATGTCATTTAGGTGCTTTCTTTAGAAATGGAAAAACACTACAATCACAGCAGACAGGTTACTAAACAGAAACAGCTTGTCTTATTGGCTCTGCCAGCTTAAGTGGAAAAATTAAGCGTTTGCCCAGTTGACATCAAAGTGGTCACAGAACAAAGCAAGCAGCTGGCCTGTCCCCACTTTGCATTTCTTTGATCGATACTTAGCTAGTTAGACTGCTCCGTTGAGCCTATAATAAGGGATTAGATTCATATATATTAGTGTATTTGTTACATGTAGGGTCTTGGACGACCCAAGACTCTAATCAATACTAATGAATGAATAAAGAACTGTAGTTTAGCACAGATTAGCTAAACTCTAATAAACATAAAAGCCAGCTTTCTCTTTCTTTCTGTTAACATATAAAATGTTATTTTAAAACAGCTGATATGAGAACCCAGTTTGTGCTAATAATTCTTTAAAACAATTCAGCTAATTACAAAAATCATGCTGCCCTCTAGTGGAGATCTGCAAAATTTAACAAAAAGGGGGAAAAAATGAAACACTGAGAATCAGTGAGGCGTTGTGTTACTACACTAGACTAATGACACTCCATATCTTGTGGGATTTTCATTTATCCACTATTTAATATAAATATTTGTATGCAAATTCTGGACTATTCTTTAATAGCTCCCAGGTTGTGTGACAACAAGATTTCAAATCAATGCTGGATTGTGTTACTAAACTGGTCTAATGAAATTTATATTCATATTAACCATTCCTTTTCTATGTTATATTTCTAAGAAGAAATAATTTATTATATGTTTACAATAGCATCATTGTGGCTAAATTACAATGCTGTCAAATATCCAACTTAACTGCAAGAGCAAAGCCACTATGGGAGTAAAACCAGACATTTTGAGCGAAGCAGAAGGATTATCCAATCAAAATGGTTTGAGAATTGAGTTGGATCGCCAACCTAACCCGGTTCTGCTGCCAGCAGATGGGAGTACGTGAAAAATTGGATCTCTTGCAAGGTAAGAGATCAATAAATAAAGACAAATAAAGAATAACCTAGGTAATCTGCTACTCATCTAATTTTCTTTAAATTGTTAACACAAGCAGTATATAAGCACAGATTTTGAGCTAGAGCAATTTGTGTATGACATTTCTAATAAATTCCAGACAAAGTAAGGACTTGATCCTAGTTGTAAATAGATTTATAAATTGTTTAGGCTGATTCAAGAAGAGACCGTAATTTTCAGCATCATAAACTGGTTACCAGCCACTGTAAACACAAAATGCAGGTATCTTATAACACTAATGGAACACAGTAAATTCTGCAGAGTTAAATCAACACTTGCCGAGTCTATTTGGTCCTTATCAGAATTGGTGTTATTTTAACTCTTTTTCAGAGTTACTTCAACAATAGTTTGAGTAATTATAACTTTTTCAAGTGTTAAAACTACTCAGTTTCTTGTTGAAATAACTCTGAAAA